>JAUIRJ010000120.1:0-60652 GCA_030555515.1 Acutogordius australiensis | reverse complement strand
ACGATTGGCGTTATTGACCGATTTTGCGACCTCGATAGTTAAGGATTATTTTTATATTGGAATTAACTGTAACTTCAATATTTCATTTAAAATTATGAGATAATAAATTTTTAATTATATCAAGCTACATCATCCACATTTAGCATATATAATATTTTTATTCTCTATATAAATGACTCGATTTTTTAGATTTATAATAAGAAACATTATTTGAAGCAGTGTTTAATTATTTGTAAGAGTTGGAGTTCAAAATATTTGCCAAGTTAGCCATATTTTGAACTCAACTCTTACCATTTCTTACCCCCCCTTTTTTAGAAAAGTTCAAATGAAAAAAAAAAAATTTTCCTTTCTCTTGCAACTCACCTCAAAAAATATTCTTAATTTTTAAAATGAATAATTCTCAAAAAAATGCATTTTGTTTTTTTTTTCTCCTCAAATGAGCTCAAATACTTTCTCCGAACAAGCTAAATAACCAAGTGAACTCAATTGAAAATTAAAAATTTGGAATTTCTGCGTTGTTAAGCTTAGAGTGTGAATTAATTAAAAACGGCATTTAGTACCCAAGAATACCAAATTAAGGAAATATTATTAAAAACTTAATAAATTTGAGCTTGGTTCTATAAAAAACTTATGAAAAATTTTAATTATTATAATAAAATGTAAAAATAACAAACATGAGTTTGGCCATATAAAAAACTAAGTTTTCTAAAAATTCCCCGGAGTATCTCACTCCGACTCATTTGAAAAAAATTCCATTTTTGAAAAAAATAATAAAGGGGTTCATCAATACTATCAAAACTCCGTTTTACCAAAAAAATAAAAAAACTGAGTTCTTTTTATATTGAAATAAGGAATATTCATTTTTTTGTATTTCATTTAAAATTATGAGATAATAAATTTTTAATTATATCAAGCTACATCATCCACATTTAGCATATATAATATTTTTATTCTCTATATAAATGACTCGATTTTTTAGATTTATAATAAGAATTTGAAGTTTGAATTTAACGTTTATTAGTTTAAATATTTTTTTTTTATTTTGAATTGAATTTTAAAACGGATTTTGAGAATCTTTAGGATAGCAGGTTTGATTTTACAAACTAGCTTTTATATCTAAGATTTATCGAACTATGTTATAAATAGTTCTTGTCCCTTAGTTTTAAAATATTTTTGTATTAATAAAATGTCATGTTTGCAAAATTTAATATTTACCATAAACATTAAATATATTTAGAGATAGGACAGTGTATTGTTTTGATTATTTTTATATGACAAAATGTTTGTATTATCACTCAAGGTGATGAAAATGAATCTATTCATTTCGAGGGCTACCAAATCAGCCAGCAGGGTTGTGCTCTGGTCCGATCACAGTGTCTCCTTCCGACTAAAGACAACCCTTCATTGGCATTCGTTAAACCGTCTACCAACACACAGTATGTGCCCGACGTATTTTATAAAGTAATTAACTTTCTTAATTTTGGGGGTCTATAAACGTCTATTAATATATCAAATTCAAACTTTAATCTATAAATTTGTAATTTTTGTAAAATTTACTAAATATTCATTAATTATCTACAATATTTATATAACAGTTGTTAAAAATATATTTTGATTTTGTTTGATATGAATTAAAATAACCTTGTATATAGTAGCAAGAAACCCGTCCCTTCACTCACAATATTTTAAGCGATTTGCTTAGCTCTGCCACTCAGCTGATTTATCTTTAGCCCTCCCGCCTGATTTAGAGCTAATTTAATAAATTTTGACTTTAAATAAAAAAAATTTTAATTGAAAAAATATTTATCTTATTAATTGTTTTTATATGGCCGGTCCGAAATTTTTTCAAAAAATTTTGGGATAATAGACACAAAACACTACATTTTTTGTACGTAATCACAGCTCAGAAAAAGCTTTTGGGCTAAATCTTTTTATTTTAAAAATATAATAGAACAGTAATGAGGAGTTAGTTATATAAGGGGAAACCATAAACAAAATTGGGATTTTTAGCAATATTTCTCATATATGCCCTTTATTTTTTGCGTTTATGAAAAGATTTTCGGCTATAGTTATAACACGTTTTTTAGGAGAAAGATTCGTACGGTAACCAAGTAATCAAACACGCGGGACTTTTTCCGGTCGAATACATGATAATTAACGTACCCGCTAGTCATCCTTTACAACCCCTGTATACCTTTAACAGAGACGCAAGCATAGCACCTTTCCCCATTGAAAATAGAATCCGTTATACAGATGATAATCAAGTACTTGTTGTAATCTGTTGAGATAGCTCAGTGGAAAAAATTTTTATCTTACACGCAGGAGGTTGAGGGTTCGAATCCGTGCTTAGCGGCTTTTTATTTTAAAAACACTCATGTGCAACCACTTTGAAGCTGCTGAATGGCCTGCTTAGGTAGTAGCCCTATGCCTAAAGTAAAAGAGCATGGGCTGAAAACCCAGGTCGCCGGCGTGCGTGCACCTACTGTGAGTCAAAGTAATAAATTGGTATAGCGCCCCCTATGGAGAAAAATATGGGGAAAACTTCAAACCTAATTGTTTTTTAAAAAACTTGTAGTTAAGTTGTCATTTTTTCTTATATTACTGAATCAATACTATAAATAAGTTTGATTCCTCGCCTTCAAAGCACTTTAATTTCTAAATTTTTGTTTTTAAGTGAAGTTGATTTGGTTGAAATTTGAATTAATTTATTTAATGATTTTGGAATTAACTTTTAGCTCAAATTTAATTTACCTAATTTTGAAAGTAATTTATGAAAGAATAGTATTTAATTGATTTTGGTGGTTTTTTAAATTCATGCTTGATTCCTATTTTTTAATTGTGTTTTTTTAACAATGATTTTAGATATTTAAAAACATTTTATTATTTCCTACATTTTTAGACCTTTTATACGTTCGCTCATTACGTGAAGCCCTACCTTAACGATAAGCTAAAGCTTTTTGAAGCTCTCAATGATTTCCATCTCCTTATATACTTAGCCAATATGGATATATTACCTATGAAAGTACTAAAATAACCATTTTGATTCGTATATCACAATGAAAATATACTTAAATGTTAAATTACATGAATTATATAAAATTTTTATTCATAGGACAATATGGATAAATTGTTAAAGGCATTAAAAACGCGCGATCAACATTTGTTCGAAGATTGGTGTCAATCAGATAATTGGCTTACCCTTCAAAAACTCATTGAAATGGAAGGTTATGATGTTTCTTGTTGCAATTTCTATATTCTTTATTCAAAAATGCGAGATTGATTTTATTACAAAATTTATGATCTAATAAAGCCGTTTTTATTTCCTCTTTTTATATCTTTAGCCATTTTTTATCATGTCAAACCCTCGGTTATGATTATCACAGTTAAGTATCAATTTTTTTTTGCAAATATTATGTTAGTTTTTTGAGCCACATTTTTTTATTTTGCTCTATAAATTTTTTAGTCACTTTTAAAATGAAATATTATTTCCCTATTCCAAATGTGCGGAGCAAGAAATTATAATCGTTTTATATCTTTGCCAATGCGTTGTTTTTTCATTAGAGAGTAGATAATGAAATGATTATTATAATATTAGGTCAACAAATATCAATGACACAACAGTGAATTTTTTAAAAATATAAAAGAATTTATCCCCATGATGTCCTTATCTCATATATATTTTTCGTTTTTCTTAGTTTCTTCCGACTTTGGCTCCTTACATCCGTCCATATCGGAAAAATGGCCTTTTTTGACCAAATTGACAGATCGAATATACCCTAAAGAAAAAAATTTTAAAATCTTTGTAACTTATATTTATCATTAACAATGAGAAATAAAATTTTTTAGTATATCAAGCTCTTACATCAGCATTTAGATAGTACAAATTTCGCGTCCAAGCTTGAATACGACACCATATATTATCGGTTTTAATAAAAGTTTTTATTTGAAGTTTGAATTTAACATGTAAATATGCAAAAAAAAATTAAATTTATTTTTGTTTTTGAATCTTTTTTGTTTTTTGGCATTTTTTCTAAAATTTTCAATGCTTATAGCTGACTAACTAAGTTTGATTAGAAAAAAACGGTAAACGGATTTGAAAATCGCTAAGATGGCAGGTTTGATCTCCGTAGTTAGCTCACTCTCAAAAATTTGTTGACCTATATTCGTTTATATGCTTAATAATTTTCGGCTAACTAGATTATTTATTTAATTAAAAACTAAATAAAAGAAAAACGTACCATATAAAAAAATTAATAATAAAATAGTTGGGTCAACTATGACAGTTTTAAAAATAGTTTGATTAATTAAAAAAACCAGAAGAGATAACTCGATCAAAACCGTAAAAGAGTTTGCAATATTAAAATTAACTTTTTTATAAATTTTATATCCTTTATTACACATATTATGTTATTAGCACCTACTGCCGTACAACCCACAACATCAATCAATGAACCCAGCCAATCCAGCTTGGATCCTACTAGCCTACATCATACGCGCCCTTTTCACGAAAATTTTCATTTTTCTTCATCAACCCAAGGTTTTACGACATCAGGTAGTTTTAACTTTTTAAGTCGTGACACTAATATTAAATAAAATGCACTGATCTATATCTCATTATAGAAATATAGTCCATATTTGCCTTTCACTGCCATGGAATTAATTTAGTTTGTGTATATGCCAATGAAACTTATATTACATTTATTACACTATCATACAATTTTCGCCCGTTTTTTAGGAACTAACTCAAACCCCAGCATTTCAGCAATGGGAAGAAACGACTTTTTGGGCGGTAGCAGTCGGGGACGTGTTATCGATAACGATATAGTTGAACTTGATTCGGAAAGTGACAATGAAAACAGTTCCATGACGGCAAATTCTGGTCGCGGACTCATAAATAATTCTTCGAGTCAAACCACCATGACCCCTTGGACCTGTCTCCATTGCACGTTTGTCAATGAGAAGCAAAGCAAAGATGAAGGCTGTGAAGTGTGTGGCATACCAAACCAATAATAATTTATTTTATTAACATTCTTTTGTTGGATTAATATTATGTTCTGACAATAAATTTTTTCATTCTGGGTACGTGCAAAGTGAGTTTTAATTTTCGTAGAATTATGAAAATTTTAAAAATTTATTTTTTTTGTTCAAAAAATTTTTTATTTCAGAAAAAGCATTTTATGTGCATATATTAAATTTGGCGACTTTTTAAAAATTTGCGTTTTATTACAAAATAAAATATTTCAAAATTTTGAAAATTTTACGAAAATAAAAACTCACTTTGCACGTGCCCTTACATACATAATATTCCTTTTTTGATGGTCCCATCACTTTTATAAATATATATAGCTCGATTCTTTTCTCGTGCATTAGATATACAATATTTATACCTATTCTTCTTTGTCAATTTACATAGGTTTACCTAACTCTCGTGCGCGCAAGGCACGCGCGTAATGTGTGCGCGCGCACGAGACTAACCAATAAACTTGCGGTTTTATGAGGAAAATAGTTGCACCATTTCAGATGTGTTAAAATTTTTTAAACGAAGAAAATATAGGAGATGGCTAAATATTTTTTATTTTATAGCTTTTCTCTATTTTTATATCGTGATATATATATTGAGCGTAATAAAATAAAACTTTTTAAATAAATTTTTAATTTTTACAGCCCTCAAAAATTAATAATTTTATTAACATCCGCCTAATCGGTATTAAATTGACCTCATTAATTTATTTATATTGTTATAGAATAATTAGACTTTTTTTTATCTTATGTCTGCTTTCAATAATTAATTAAAACAATTTTATTAAAATTAATATGATGCAAAGTATTTAAAAATCTATAAGATTAACTACATCAATTTTAAAGGGCGTACATATTTCACGTAAATAATCGCCGGTTAAATAGCATTCTTGCAGCCGTCAATTATTTTAAAATTTTAATTTAAATTGTAGGTACGATTTTAAAACATTGTTATATTTAATTAAGATACTATTGTCATTTTATAACAAATATTAATGTTGAATAATTAAGCCTTTGTGCTTTTTTATCGCTAGGCAAGGGTCATGCGCTATTTAAAACAATTTAAAATAGTTATTCTTATAACCTAAAAATTTATGTCGAAACGTGACTTTGATATTTGTTATTTTACGATAATAAAGTGTTTAAACTATTTTTTTTTAATTTTTGACATCTTATATCTGTCGTATTTTACCATGCTTGCAAAAGGCGATATTATGGCAATGGTAATTTTTTGCATAAAAAGTAAAAATGTTTGACCGTATTAAACACCATATTTTTCATTTTATTGATAAGTTAAAATAATAAAATCTTAATTATTATTAATTTCATCAGTATTTTGCTAAACAATCAAAAATGGGTAAATCGGAAGTTGCATACTTAAATTGAAAAACACGTATTTTCTTTTAAAATTAATTTATTTAAAAAAAATTAACAACCTCACTCCCCCTAGTGTGTCATATTCACATAAAATTTTAAGGGTCTATTTAACTCAAAAAAAATTAAATAAAATGTCCGTTTCGTGCATAGAACCTACATACACCTATTTATTTGATTTATAATCTCAATGCTCATAAATTGTTTTGTAGTCGAAAATACACCAAAATATTATTGACATAATTTGACCATTATTTAAAAATTTAATTATAACCTTTAAAAAATTGACGAAGTAAAATCATAGTTATAAAAAAATATTTGTCAAAAACATGGTTAATAGTTGACATTTACAAAAAAATGAAATAAGTTTTCGCAGACCGCCGTTATATGCCCAGTTTTGAATGTTCGTTCGCTGTTTTTTTTAACCCTGGTTTGATTGAAATTAGCATTTTCATGACTAATTTGTAATTGTTTTATAAAAAATGTTTACACGTTATTTGGACCTATCGTAATCTTTTTTTGGTTGATAAGATAGCAACTTATTGGCTAGGATAACAATCACTTTGCTATATTAAATCATTATTTAAGAGAACGTGTGTGACGACTTCCATCTACGATTGTATTACATTTTATAAGGATTGTTACTTTAGTGGCTTAAATTCGCAGAATTGATTGTTTCTTTAAATGCTTTCATTCTTGATTGTTGCTCTAGTCGCTTCATTTATGTAAAATAATGTCAACCAATCGATATTTATTTGAATATAAGGACAAAAAACTTTTCTATCAACTTAATATTACAGCTTTCAGGTAATCCATTTTATTATGTGTATTTAATATTGTTTTGGGCTATCTAAGTTCGTTTTGCCGTATCATTTTTCCCTATCCTTTTGGTCCTTGTTCAAATAATCCGCCCCTAATTTAAAAGTTTTATGGAACTTTAAACAATTAACCACCCTGGGTCCGCATTAATATAAGGGTTTTTCAATTATAGCCGCGCAAAAAAACTATAAAATATTAAATACAAGCAAATTAATAGAGATTCTTACTTATTATTGTTAAAAAAATTTGTAAAAAAATTGGAAGGTTTTTCTCAATATTTTTTTTCCTTAACACAGGTAAAAGACTCAGTTACTAACAGAAGATTTGGTTACAAAACTTATTTTTTAAAGCTTTTTAATCGCAAGGTTATGTTTAGTAAGCGAATTTTTAGGTGGTGGACTAAATGTTATGGGAAGATTTGCAAAAAAAAATTTTGAGGCCTATTATATTTTTAAAACTTTCAAAAATTTGTATGCGGCTCTTCTCTCATCGAGGTCGTCTTAGCTGTAGGACATATAGGACGACTTCTTATAAAGTTTGAGTCGCATCACCCTGCAATAGAAAAGCACAATGTCTCAGACTCTCTTGGTCTTCAAGGGTAACAAGCACGGTCTTAACAAAATTCAACAAGTGGTGAGCAGAATAAAATCGCATACATTCATTTTCACACTGCTGCTGATGGTTTGCTAACTTATCTCTTGTATGTGATGTAAACAAATATTTTTTCCGAAATTAGAAATCTATATTTTTTTTAACTATTGTTATTATCGTGAATGCATAAGGTATTAGTTAAGACAAGGCATTGAATTTTACCGCCTCCCAAAACTACCGATTTATGTGATAAGTGGTGATTGAGATAAAAGAACTCTTATTGGAAGTATTGGTTTGGAGGGTTGGTATGTGGAACCGATGTCTGGGCGGGCTCAAGTCTCACAACTAACCTTCCAATCCTCTTTTCCTTCCTTCTTTTAAGAGCTCAATTTTATCACACAGCTGCGAAATTTAATGTTTTTGGTTTTAGTTGACAAGTATAATACAAACTTAATTCTACTTTTTCTCTTTTAACACTTAATAGACGTGGTTTAAGACATATAATTCAGTTTAAAGGACTTGAATTTTATCACAATTGTAGCTTTTAATTGTTATGTTATGCTAATCTCAGAAAAAGTGTTTTGAGGCTTCTTACCAAACTTATATTTTTTTTTTAAAATTGCAAAAATATGTGTACGGCTCTTTTCCTATCGAGGCTCGCTTTAGCTGTAGGACCTATAAGACGACTGCTTATAAATTTGTTTTTCGCATCACCCATTGGGAAGCCCACTGTCCATAGACTTTCTCGGTTTTTAAGGGTATCGAGAAGGCTGGTAACGGAAATCAACAAATTTTGAGCAGAATAAAATCGCATACATTCATTTTCACACTGCTGCTGATGGTTTGCTTATTTAACAATAATGCTATTATCTTGAATGCTTTGGTTAAGACACTGCATTAATTTCTACCGCCTCCCAAAATTACCGAATAATGTGAGAAGTTGTGTTTGAGATAAAAGAACTCTTATTTGAAGTATTGGTTTGGAGGGTTGGTATGTGGAACTGGTGTCTAGGCGGGCACAAGTCTCACAACTAACGTTCCAATCCTCTTTTTCTTCCTTCTTTTAAGAGCTCAATTTTATCACACAGCTGCGAAATTTAATGTTTTTGGTTTTAGTTGACAAGTATAATTCAAACTTAATTCTACTTTTTCTCTTTTAACACTTAATAGACGTTAGACATAAAATTGAGTTTAAAAGGACTTGAATTTTATCACAATTGTAGCTTTTTTAATTGTTATGTTGTGCTAATCTCAGAAAAACTGTTTTGAGGCTTCTTACCAAACTTACATCTTTTTTTAAAATTGAAAAAATATGTGTACGGCTCTTTTCCTATCGAGGCTCGCTTTAGCTGTAGGACCTATAGGACGACTGCTTATAAATTTGTTTTTCGCATCACCCATTGGAAAGCCCACTGTCCATAGACTTTCTCGGTTTTCAAGGGTATCGAGAAGGCTGGTAACGGAAATCAACAAATGATGAGCAGAATAAAATCGCATACATTCATTTTCACACTGCTGCTGATGGTTTGCTTATTTAACTTATCTCTTGTATGTGAGGTAACAAATATTTTTTCCATAAGCGCAATACTAATTTTCTAATATTTTTTAACTAAGGATAATATTTTTACTATCTTGAATGCTAATATGGTATTAGTTATGACACCCCATTAAATTCTACCGCCTCCCAAAATACCAAATGTTGTGAGAAGTTGTGATTGAGATAAAAGAACTCTTATTGGAAGTATTGGTTTGGAGGGTTGGTATGTGGAACCGATGTCTGGGCGGGCTCAAGTCTCACAACTAACGTTCCAATCCTCTTTTCCTTCCTTCTTTTAAGAGCTCAATTTTATCACACAGCTGCGAAATTTAATGTTTTTGGTTTTAGTTGACAAGTATAATTCAAACTTAATTCTACTTTTTCTCTATAACACTTAATAGACGTGGTTTAAGACATAAAATTTAGTTATAGGACTTGAATTTTATTACAATTGTAGCTTTTTTAATTGTTATGTTGTGCTAATCTCAGAAAAAGTGTTTTGAGGCTTCTTACCAAACTTACATCTTTATTTAAAATTGCACAAATATGTGTACGGCTCTTTTCCTATCGAGGTTCGCTTTAGCTGTAGGACCTATAGGACGACTGCTTATAAATTTGTTTTTCGCATCACCCATTGGAAAGCCCACTGTCCATAGACTTTCTCGGTTTTCAAGGGTATCGAGAAGGCTGGTAACGGAAATCAACAAATGATGAGCAGAATAAAATCGCATACATTCATTTTCACACTGCTGCTGATGGTTTGCTTATTTAACTCTTGTATGTGAGGTAAACAATGCTATTATCTTGAATGCTTTTCTAGGATAAGACTATCTTCCATGCTAATGGTTCTTATCACACCCCATTAAATTCTACCGCCTCCCAAAACTACTGTGAGAAGTTGTGATTGAGATAAAAGAACTCTTATTGGAAGTATTGGTTTGGAGGGTTGGTATGTGGAACCGATGTCTGGGCGGGCTCAAGTCTCACAACTAACGTTCCAATCCTCTTTTCCTTCCTTCTTTTAAGAGCTCAATTTTATCACACAGCTGCGAAATTTAATGTTTTTGGTTTTAGTTGACAAGTATAATTCAAACTTAATTCTACTTTTTCTCTTTTAACACTTAATAGACGTGGTTTAAGACATAAAATTTAGTTTAAAAGGACTTGAATTTTATCACAATTGTAGCTTTTTTAATTGTTATGTTGTGCTAATCTCAGAAAAAGTGTTTTAAGTCTTCTTACTAAACTTACATCTTTTTTTAAAATTGAAAAAATATGTGTACGGCTCTTTTCCTATCGAGGCTCGCTTTAGCTGTAGGACCTATAGGACGACTACTTATAAATTTGTTTTTCGCATCACCCATTGGAAAGCTTATTGTCCATAGACTTTCTCGGTTTTCAAGGGTATTGAGAAGGCTGGTAACGGAAATCAATAAATGGTGAGCAGAATAAAATCGCATACATTCATTTTCACACTGCTGCTGATGGTTTGCCTATTTAACTTATCTCTTGTATGTGAGGAAACAAATATTTTTTCCATAAGCGCAATACTAATTTTCTGATATTTTTTTAACTAAGGATAATATCTTTATTATCTTGAATGCTTCTATGGTATTAGTTATGACACCCCATTAAATTCTACCGCCTCCCAAAACTGCTGTGAGAAGTTGTGATTGAGATAAAAGAACTCTTATTGGAAGTATTGGTTTGGAGGGTTGGTATGTGGAACCGATGTCTGGGCGGGCTCAAGTCTCACAACTAACGTTCCAATCCTCTTTTCCTTCCTTCTTTTAAGAGATCAATTTTATCACAGAGCTGCGAAATTTTATGTTTTTGGTTTTAGTTGACAAGTATAATTCAAACTTAATTCTACTTTATCTCTTTTAACACTTGATAGACGTGGTTTACGACATAAAATTTAGTTTACTAGGACTTGAATTTTATCACAATTGTAGCTTTTTTATTTGTTATGTTGTGCTAATCTCAGAAAAAGTGTTTTGAGGCTTCTTCTCAAACTTACATCTTTTTTTAAAATTGCAAAAATATGTGTACGGCTCTTTTCCTTTCGAGGCTCGCAGCTGTAGGACCTATAGGACGACTGCTTATAAATTTGTTTTTCGCATCACCCATTGGAAAGCCCACTGTCTATAGACATTCTCGGTTTTCAAGGGTATCGAGAAGGCTGGTAACGGAAATCAACAAATGGTGAGAATAAAATCGCATACATTCATTTTCACACTGCTGCTGATGGTTTGCTTATTTAATCTCTTGTATGTGAGGTAAACAAATATTTTTTTCATAAGCGCAATACAAATTTTCTGATATTTTTTTAACTAAGGATAATATCTTTATTATCTTCAATGCTTATATGGTATTAGTTATTACACCCCATTAAATTCTACCGCCTCCCAAAACTGCTGTGAGAAGTTGTGATTGAGATAAAAGAACTCTTATTGGAAGTATTGGTTTGGAGGGTTGGTATGTGGAACCGATGTCTGGGCGGGCTTAAGTCTCACAAATAACGTTCCAATCCTCTCTTCCTTCTTTCTTTTAAGAGATCAATTTTATCACAGAGCTGCGAAATTTTATGTTTTTGGTTTTAGTTGACAAGTATAATTCAAACTTAATTCTACTATTTCTCTTTTAACACTTGATAGACGTGGGTTAAGACATAAAATTTAGTTTAATAGGACTTGAATTTTATCACAATTGTAGCTTTTTTATTTGTTATGTTGTGCTAATCTCAGAAAAAGTGTTTTGAGGCTTCTTCTCAAACTTACATCTTTTTTTAAAATTGCAAAAATATGTGTACGGCTCTTTTCCTATCGAGGCTCGCTTTAGCTGTAGGACCTATAGGACGACTGCTTATAAATTTGTTTTTCGTCACCCATTGGAAAGCCCACTGTCCATAGACATTTTCGGTTTTCAAGGGTATCGAGAAGGCTGGTAACGGAAATTGAGCCAGATGTTTTGTACCTCGGTTATACCATTTCCGCTGATTGCATACGTCCTTCTAAAGACAAGGTCGAGACTATAGCAGAATGCCCAATACCGAATGATAAAACACAACTCAAATATCTTTAGGACTTTTAAATTTCCACGAAAGGTTTATTCCTCACCTTCACCCACTTATAAGTCAATTACATACCCTCACTGGTTCCAAACATTGGACCGAAAAACACACCGCAACTTTCCAAAAAGCTAAAACCCTAATAGCGGAGGACGTCGTACTATCGGCTTATGACCCAAAGCTACCCGTAGTCCTAGAAACCGATGCCTCCCTCGATGGTTTTGGCGCCGTCCTTTCACATATGACACAAACTGGTAAACGTCCCATTGCGTATGCATCCAGAAAATGCAACGCCGCAGAGATTAATTATTCGACCATTGAGCACGAAAGAAAAGCCATACTCTATTGGCTTGAAAAATTCAGAAATTTCATTTATGGAAAACACATAAAAATTATAACCGACCATCAACCGTTAGTAAAATTGTTCGGTCCCACAAGGTTAGACTTAGTAACTAGTACGCGTTTACTTAGATGGATCTACAAAGCCTCAGCTTATGACTATGATATCGCGTACGAACCGTGTAAAACAAACCTCGCTGATTGCCTCTCCCGTCTCCCGGTAGAAAACCCCAAATTTAATTTCGATGATGATGATGAAGCATGCAACCAAGTACGTTTAATAACGCTAAACGAGTTTGAGCTGAACCGAAATATTCTACGCCTCAAAACAAAAAAAGACGTAGTCCTAAACAAGGTTCTTTTCGCGTTGCGTAACAACAATTGGGAAGCCGCAGAGCTTAAACCATTTGCGGTACGAAAGAAGGAAATTGGAAGCTTATGGAATATTATACCTAAAGGACAGGATAATAGTTCCCAAAAGACTTCAACCACATGTCCTAAAGTTTTTACATATAGGACACCCGGGCTCGTGCCCATGAAAACTCTGGCTAGGACTTCAGTGTTTTGGCCCGAAATGGATCAGATTTTGAAAAAATAACCAAGACTTGTCAACCATGTCAAACTACCCGCGTTAATTGCCCCGAACAACCAACTTACAAATGGAATTTCAATACGGCCCCCTGGGAAAGGATCCATATAGACATCGTTTGGCCAGTAGACAAATTTTATTGGCTAGTAATAGTTGATAGCTATTCCCGGTGGGTTGAGCTTGAAATCATAAAATCCATTACCTCCCAAACGATCCTCGCCCGACTAGCACAAACTTTTGCGCGGTGGGGGTTTCCAAGGATACTAGTTAACGATAACGCACCTAATTTCACCTCTGAACTTTTTACCTCCAAACTACGAAGTATGAACATAAAAACGGTTTTCTCTTCGCCATACCACCCCCGAACAAATGGTTTGGTTGAACGCGTAATTGGAACACTAAAAAGGCATTATACAGCCACCCGAAAAGGAGGTTTGTCTCCACGCGAAGCACTAAACGATGTCCTGTGGGCATACCGCACATCGAAGCATTCGGCCGTGCAGGAAACCCCTGCGAAGCTTTTCCTAAGAGACCTTCCTAATCCGCTTAGTTGGATGAAAGTGAAACCAGCCAATTTTATAGACAATCCAACGCCGGGCAAAGAGTTAGCCGATTCGGTTTGGAAGAAAAATGAAACAACAAAGGAGTGGCGAGAGGGGGAAATCGAGGAGAGAACAGGTCTTTACTCTTATAAAGTGCGGGACAATGAAAAAACAACGCGTAAACACGCTGATCAGTTAAGACCAGCAGTCGGACTTGAAAGCCCACCTTCGTTCCCCAACCCAAACGAAGTTGCCACTGAGGAGCGGCGCTACCCATGCCGGATATGTCATCCCCCGGATCGCCTTCAGGTCATACTAAAAAAAAATGACAGTAATATAGATATTCAAATTGATACTATTCAAATCGGCTCCCCAGTTACACCAATGCCATTTATCTTATATTTTTTAAGAAACTTCAATGCTAATATTTATACTATATATATTACCAAATATCCAATAATAAACATAATATACTTTGTTATATTACAATTTTTACACATATAATATTAATTTTAACACCTTGCTTGTATTTTTAAGGTTTCTACATAAATTTTGGTGGCAATTTAGGACACATTTACTTGTTAAAAATGTTATCTCTCCTTGCTTATTTAATTCTAAATATTTCAAAAAACACATATTGTATCAAATCAGTACTGTTAATTTCCCGCTTCCTCCGTTCTTGATCTTTTTTCTCCAACATTGACAATTTACGTAAAATAATAATTTTTAATGTTTCGGTCCTTTTGAAATCGCCCTATTATAAATCGAGTAAAAATAAAAAAAAATTCAACGTAGTACAAAAATATCAAAATTTGTAAGTCATAGAGGCCGGCGGCAATATATAGTTGAACCGTAGCTTACACGGAAAAGCAGATCTGTCCCATTGGCGTGGGGGGGGGGGGGGGGTTTGGGGATAAACACCCCACCCCCCCCCCCCCCCCCCCCCCCCCCCCCCAAGCATGCCATATCCCCACCCAAAATAAAAAATTTTAGTGCATATCCCCCCCCCCCTCCAAACTAAAATACCAATTGAATATAAAATTAAATTACGTTTAAAATATTTTTAAATATTTAATTTTAAAATCTCCCTTCCCCTCAAATTAAAATACTAATTAAATAAAAATATTAAGATAATTTCCATATTTTTGAATAATTGTTGCGCTCTAAAAGGACCAGGAATATAATTTTCTAAATACCATATATGTTTGTTTATATAAACATTATTTATAAAAGTCCTTAATGATTACTCAAATTTTAAAAAGCAAAATTAAGTAACAATCATAAGAATCAGTAGATTTCAAACTAAAACACTATGGCACGACCGAAGGTCGTGCCCGCACTATGCCGCCGAAGGCGGAAAAATTTTTTTTGAAACCCCCCCCCCCCCCAAAGCTTTACAACTTGCTACGCCCTTGATCTGTCCTAATATACGATGTAAAACAATTTGAGAGACTAATTTATACAACGGCGATTTAAATAAATAAATCTTCTTCTAATTTTACTCTTATGGGTAAAGTTTTTCATACTTAAATGCATCATATTAAAACATAAATTTACTGTAATTAGAATAAAGCCAACCTGGCGCAACCCTTCTCATCATTTTCTCAAATTTTTAAGGAATTTAATTTAATTTTTTTAATTTGGCTAGCCTAATTTAGTTTAATATAACAAATTTTTTACACCTGAAAATTTACAATGAGTACTTTTCCCCTACAAATGAGGTATTAAACTAAAGAGAGTATAATATTATGATACATGGAAAAAATATCTATACAGATTTAATTTAAAATTTAAAATTGAAAAGATAATTTTATCACACGAGATTTAACGCTATTTGAATTAAACGAGCACGTTTTATTACACAGGCCAACGATATTTGAGAGTTATGAGCTAACTACAGACACCAAACCTGCCCTCTTAGTTGTTTTCAAATATGTTAGTTTTTTTATCAAAATTTGCATGTCAAAACCAAAAATTTTAGATAAATAATAAACAAACAAAATAATTCAGTATATTATAATTTTTCATATATTTACAACAGCTGAATTACTAAATTTAAATTTCAAATAATATTTTTATAAATAACAGATAAGAAACTGTGTCCTATCTTTTGTATAATCTAAATGTCGATGTAAGAGCTTTGTTTAGAAAACAAACATTAACCTAAAAACCCTATAAGATAGAGAGCATTCTATTTTTATATACGTTCTATTTTCATTTTGATTTAAACCTTAGTTAAATAAATTATTTATTTATTATCTTTATCCTTATTTTATTATTTCCCCTCCATTTTTGGTCCTTCTGAGGCCGAATATAGTCTTTTTATACATCGGATTTGTGCTCCTCTTACAAGGGACCAAATCAAATGCGTGCGGCACTCTCTCGATTCGGAAATTTCGTGACGGTATGTCAAAACGAAGCAAACGATACTAATCTGAAAAACCTAAAGCTACGTCGAGCAAGAATCGAATATTTGTTCACCGAATTCGAAGAATTGCAAGCCAAATTAGAATCGGAAGGTATGGAGAATGATGATAAGGTAATAGAGGAGGTCGAGAATCAATATTTTGAGTTAATGGTTCAGACCGATGAGTTATTACAACCGCAATCTGAGGTAGCATCTTATTCCGAACAGCGAATACGTCTTCCTAAGATTCAACTTCCAACATTCTCTGGATCGTATGATGACTGGTATAACCTCTACGATAAGTTCAACTCATTAATTCATTCACAGAATTTTACAGGTATTGAAAAGTTGAATTACCTCAAAGCGTCTGTCAAGGGAAGCGCAGCGGAAGTTTTTCAATCGCTCGATATCTCGGAAGCAAACTACCAAAAAGCGTGGAATGCTCTCAAAGAGAGATACGACAACAAACGACTTATATTGCAAAAACACTTAGATGCAATACTCGAGTTTCCAGTGATGCATGAGGAAAACTATCAACTATTAAAACAATTCGTAGACGGGCTGAACAAACATACGAAAGCGATAGAAGCCATGAAGCGACCAGTAGACCACTGGGACGACATCTTGGTACATACGGTCTCCAAGAAACTAGATTCAGTCACGATCAAGGCGTGGGAAACATCGTTAGCGAAAGATGAAATTCCCACCCAAAAGCAATTTGTTGAATTTCTCAAACGCCGTTGCCAAATTCTTAAGGCCACTTATATTGCAGAGGTAGACAATCGTAAGAATACAGTCCACAGCTCAACATCTGCAACATCGATGCAGTACATTCAAAACATAAACAAATGCAATTCACGGAAATCACCGGCGGATTGCGAACAAGCCGTCATTGATGAACGGCCAAGCGCAAAGGTAGCGATTGTTGCCGACTTGAAGCAGATGTGTCGGCAAATTCTTATGCACCAGTCGCATTGCCAATTACAGCGGATTTTTGAGAAAGAGAATCCGTCAGAAAAGGTAGTTTCTGTTTATTTGAAGACAGTTACATACGGTATTTCTTCAGCGCCCGATTTAGCGATCAAAACTGTGAAACAGTTTGCTCATGAAAAAGTCAAAGAATTTCTTATCGGTTCAAAAATCGCTCTGAGAGATTTACACGTTGATGATCTCTTGATAGGAGCCGATACGGTATCTGACTCTTGCGAAGTCATACGGCGGATTAAAACTATGCCAAACCATGAGGGTTTCACCCTACACAAATGGAAGACGAACGATTGTGGGTTACTTCACGATAGTGCAGTAAATCTGACAAAACAAAGCCCTATCTCCATGAGCGACGATCAGAACGATACCTGCGTAATTAGTATTAGATATAACACATTCCTTCTAGCAATGAAACGTAAAATATCATCGACCATTGCCCGAGTTTTCAACTCGCTTGGATTGGTAGAACCCATCACGGTCCAAACTAAAATGATGCCGAAATTATGGGTCTTAAAATGGGATTGGGGTGATCCCATACACAATATCACTGCTAAGGATTGGTTCCAACTTACGAGTCAACTGTTGCATTTTAATGCGATCACAATTCCACGACTCACAACCAATCAATTTAGCCCACCATGCATGGAGATTCACGCATTTTCGGATGACAGTGAGAATGCATATGGAGCTGCAATTTATTTGGTCAGTATCAAAGGGTCTAGTCGCAACGTTCAAGTTTGTTCAAAATCTTGTGTGGCACTTTTAGAGGTCGTTTCCATTCCCAGACCTGAATTGCGCGGGGCATTTCTTTTGACAAGATTGCTTTCAACAATTATACGAGCACTCCCAATTTGTCACCTGAAGTGGTAGCATATCGATGCATAACAACTTTTGGTCTCGATGGTCGCACGAAAATTTAACGCATCTACAACGTCGAAACTAATGGAAAGGGGCATCTACCAATTCAAAACTAGACCAACTTATACTAGTTGCCGAAGACAACTTACCCCCTTGTATGTGACCGGTCGAGTTATTAACTTACACCCAGGCAAGGATTCGATAATTCGCGTTGCCACAATAACTTGCGCTAACGATACCCACAAGAGGCCCGTGATCAAATTATGTCCCTTCCCAATTACAGCTAAACGTGATTTATTGGAAGATTAATTCTTCCAATCCGGGGGAGTATGTTTAGAAAACAAACATTAACTTTAAAACCCTAGATAGAGAGCAATTTTTTATATACGTTCTATTTTCATTTTGATTTAAACCTTAGTTAAATAAATTAATTATATATTATCTTTATCCTTATTTTATAATTTCCCCCCAAGCTTTTAATGACTTTATTTATCATTATTTGAAATAAAAAAATATTTTTATAGTGATTTTTATGAAAAAAAAAATTTTGATTTTTTTTCTATGGGATATTTTAGAGGTGAATTCTGGCAATTCGGTCAAAAATAGCCAATTATTTATAAGAACCCAACAAAATGGGCTAAGGCGAAAAAAACTCCGGGAAACGGAAAATATCTATGAGGTAAGGCTCTCATAGGGTTTATTATAGTGGCAAAATCCTCTTTTTCTGACGTTGATATTTGTTAAATGTTAGATTTTGATAATTTAATTTGAAACACAGGTCAATAAATATCAGTATTCCAAAAATAAGTTTATGATAACATAAAAGCATAATTTTTCCATTCTAGCCTTTTCTTACATATATTTTCCGTTTTTCTTATTTTTCCGCTTTCGGCTCCTTAGATCCGTCCATAACAAAAAAATGGCTTTTGAGCAAATTGAGAGATTTTGCGACCTCAAGAATACTCTAAAACAAAAAATCTAAGAATTTTCAAATAACAATGGTTAACAAATATCAATGTCACAAAAAATAAGTTTTATGAAAGCATGCGTCCCAATGATGGCTTTATCCCATATATATTCATTTTTCTTAGTTTCTTCCACCTTCGGCTCCTTTCCTTCCAAATCGAAAAATCGCCCTTTTGACCAAACTGACTGATCGAGAATACCTAAAAAAATTTAGGAATTATTTTTACATACAAAAATTCTTTGCAACTCATATTTATCAAATCAAATAATGAGAAATAAAATTTTTTAGTATATCAAGCTCTTACATCAGCATTTAAATAATATAAAACATTTGACATCTAAAATTAAATAAATACGACACGATATATTATGGGTTTTTAATAATAATATTGAAGTATACAGTTTAGCTGTTGTGAATATGCAAAAAAAAATTTATTTTTTTTACTCTTTTTTATTTTTCGATACCTTTTCTAAAAAATTCACTATTTATAGCTGACTAACAAAGTTTTATTCGAAAAAACTATAAACGAATTTGAAAATCTCTAAGATGGCAGGTTTAATCTCTGGGATTAGCTCATAACTCTCAAAAATTTGTTAACTTGTATTATATCAAAAAAACGAAATTGTCTTACACACCCAAAAAGTCCTTGATATTATTTTACAACGCGTTTAAATTTGTATAAAAATTTTAGTAGAATAAATAATTAATTTTTTGTCGACTCAAAATTAGGTTTTATGTGTATAAGATACAATAAAATTGCTCAAAGTTTTATATTTCGGTAAACAATTCAATGACTTTGATGACAAAATTATAGCTTTAATTAATTAGGTAACGCATGCACAAGTTTACCTTATTTTGGCTCGTTGGTTTAATATGGAATTGAAAAATTCATTGGTAAATTTTCTCAATTTATTTATTCGTAAGCCATTTTATTTTAGAACTTACATGACACTGTGAAATATGTATCATTTTGAAAAATTGGTTCAAACATTGTTACCAGTTCATTATTTATCTTATAGACATATATTTTGTATTTAATTATGAAAATTGTTTTTAAATTAAATTCTACAAAATTTTAACAAAAATTGCCAATAAACTTATTTTGTAATATAAATTCCGACCAAAAGTAATTATAAAATTTTTTTAAAATTTACCTAGGTAATTAATATATACTTATTTAAAGATATGTTCATCAATTGTGATTAGATAATTTGGAATATCTTTTGAATGTCAGGTGATAAAATTTTTTGAAACAAAGCAAGATCGAAATTAGAAAAAAAAACATGCCTCCTTATTCTGTTGAATTGATCATTTCTTTATTACAAATGCTTTTAAATAATTGACTCTAACATGGATTTATTGCACAGGTCAACAAATATTTATGTCAGAAATGAGAGTATTATGAAAACATTAAAGAATGCATCTTCATGATGGCCTAATCTCATATATGTTTTCCCTTTTTCTTAATTTCTTCCGTCTTTGGCTCCTAAGATCCGTCCATAACGAAAAATGGCCTTTTTTGACTAAATTGACAAATTTAAATACTCTATAAAGTAAAATTTTAAACATCTTTTTTGCATATTAAAATCCCTTGTAACTTATATTTTTAATCACAAATAATGGAAAAAATTTTTTATTGATATATCAGGCTCTTACATCGGCATTTAGGAAATGATATTTCGCGTCCAAACTTAAATACGACACAATATATTATTGGTTTTTAATAAAAATATTAATTGAAGTTTAAATTTGACAGTTTAACTATTGTAAATATGCAAATAAAAAATTTTAATTTATTTTTGTTTTTGAATCTTTTAGGTTTTTTAACCTTTTTTCTAAAATATTCAATGTTTATAACTGACTAATTGTTGACCTCTGTTGTATAAGGAGAGATATTAATACCTGACTCAGATAAGGCTTTTGATGCAAAACAATGCAAATATATATTGCAATAGGCATGATGGGTAATTGTTTATTTAACAATTATTTATCTTCTGTTAAGCCTTGTCTTATTGTTTTTTTCGTAAAATTGAAACCGTCGCTCCACGAGGATTAATGTCGAGACCTGAAATTCAGCCATGCGCTGTGCTAACCCGCTCGAAAAATGGTCGGGCTGAAGGTTTCCTTGGTTTTTACGTTGAGGCCTTTAGTAAAATAAACGGCTCTATTGTTAGTGATAATCCTCCCATAAACTAGGTTCAAGGTAGCTTGCTTTGAGTGAATACAGACAAACAAGCGTTCAAGGTAATCCACTCTTTTTTTCTTAATAAAAATGTAAGTATGCAATTATATTAACTTATGCCAAAGTATAATTAAATTGACTTTTTTTATTTTGAAAAGTAAAAAAACGAAAGTCCACTTACATATTTAAAGCTCATGAGGTTATAAAAAGTTAAAATTGGGGTCCGTACGGACTATATTTAACCGTTCGCATTTAAAATTTTCTTAATTTTTCTTGAAGTGGGGTCAAGTGAATAAACTGCAATGGTGTTAAAGTTTATTGCCCACAAGCTTATAAAAGGTATCATATCAAGATTTAACATTGATGTATCCCTAAAACCTTTTCTCGATAAATATGATAGCATGCGCTTCAACATTGTGCTTACTTCTAAAAATGGTATCTTCGGAAAAAGTGATTTCACAATGCTCCCAGGTGATTTATATGTTTGAAGCATAGAAGCTACAAATATTGAATGAGTTTGGTATCAGGCTTACTATCTTTATGCCACGAAGTGCCATAAATTATCAATATTAAATTTTGAATTTTTTATAGTTTAATAATTACAAAATTATCTCTACAAGTAACTGTTTCTTCGACCCATGAATGTATCTAAAGGTTGAAGCCGAGGATACATGATCAAAGCAATTGGTTTTGAATGGATTTCAACCATCAGATTTTTAGTAGGTCAGGCCATTTTTACCATAATTTTATCAGACTCTAACAGTCATGAAATTTTTTATTAAGACGCCTTAACCATGCATAAAAATATTTTTTACCTTTAAAACAGGTGTTATCAAATTTTGTCTATATATAAAGACTTTTAATACCTATGTTCAAATTATAACTAAATATTCTTAACTATTTAGTATTTTTTAAATAGTTGACCGACACTAAACCTATTTAAAATCAAAAAAATCTATTGTTTTAAAATTTATTTGAGAAGTAAAAAAAGCACGAGGAATATTTAAGTAAAAAATACTTCACAGTTGAAATTAATTTTTAACTAAAAGCCGTGAACACCTTTATGGGTGGACAGCGGTGAAGATAGATCAATCCTTGAAAAAAATTTGAAATTGAATTCCTTTGAGATTAAATGATTCTAATGGAGTTATGAAAGAGCCTAAATAAAAGTTTGCCCCATTTCAAAAAGTATCTCAATGAAATTTTAGGGCTCGTCGTCAAAAAAAAGTTGGTGGAAAAAAAACGAAACGCAAGGTCAAATACAAAAAGAACATTTAGACAACAAACAAAAACTACAGGGGACAAAATAGAAAAGCAGAATAACCAGAACAAAATATCACACAGGCATAAACAAATACATAATAAAACTTTTAAATTTATATATTTTTGTTTAGATTTGGTTGCACAAACGCTTTATCTGTGCAATTAGCATTCTTTTTTTATCGACATTTAGATGATTAAAATTTAAAAAGAGTTTAAAAGATGAAAATTTTTGTTTTCCCCTCTTAATTTTCACAAAAACCTATTTTTCCGGTAAAAAATGTTTAGTTTTTTTGCAAGGTAGTTTCATATAGGCTGTAACTAACTTGAAATTTATATTTTACATAATTACATCATAATTGGATTATTTATGAGCAAAGGCAAATGAAAATTCTGTAACAAAGTCAAAATTGCTTATAAAAGAGTTTTAAAAAAATGAACTACAAATATGAAGGCATTGTTTTTTTGTTAGGAATAAATAGAGTGATTAAGGATTTTGTACAAAACACCAAGGCCGGTTCGTTCATAGGGCGACCAAGACAATGCATGGGGGCTTCAAGCGATTATTTTTAATGAATAATATTGCGTATTTCGCCTAGAGCCAGTTGGCTTAGAGACGCCAATAAGTCACTAACCCGCCCTAACTGTTATAATGATGTTTTAAATCTCTTTTTGCTTGGGCAACACTTTATTAGCAAATTATTTTTGTTTAATTTCCTTTAAAACAATTATTAAGTTATATTTTTCCAGAAGCACGAATTAAAATTTCCTTAATTTCAGAGTATGCCACAAACATCTAGTAACATTTTTGTATTTCCACAATAAATGGCTGTGAAAGTAACAATATAGCTGCCTAACTCATGTCATCAATAAGTTTCCAGTCAGCTTTAACATTGAACAAAACTGTTTGGAATATTATAATTATAATGATCTTTGAAAAAATCGTTTATTATTTTATCTCTTATATCAATGTAATGAAATTTATCGACAAATTTAAACTTTAGGTCAACGATGATGACTTGTACGTTATTAAATTAAATTATGTTACGTTGTTCCATATCCAAATACCCTTTATCGTAGTATAATTCAAAAACCAGTATATTTTAAAAAATAAAAAAAAATTCAATTTAATAGTTTTTTTGAATGAGTTATCTACTAATGCCAAATTATAATATATAAATTTAATTAATTTTTTCTGTCATCCTTTATAAAATTAACCAAAAAACTTAAGTTTGTGGTGCCGAGACGCTATTAATTCTTCAATTAGAGTCAATAATCACCTGAAGTACAAAATAAAATTTGATAGGCCAACAAATAAAAAATATAATTTAAGGTCATCAAAAACAAAATTGTTGTTAATAAAAACAAATACTAAAGCTTGATTTATGATTAAAAAAATAGCCTTGAAAACAATTCAACAAACGTTGGCAAAGAACCACAAAACAAAAAAGGCCAAGTTTTATTTTTTAATTCCGAGCCATACGTATTTTAATACTTTATTTATGGCTTAGGGCGCACAACGGTGATTATGCTCAATATAAAATTGACTCCAACCATTGGCGTAGGAGAGTGGGTAGGTTTTGGGGATAACCCCCCCCCCTCCCCAAGCATGCCATATCCCCACCCAAAATAAAATTTTTAGTGCATATCCCCCCCCCCCCCCCAAACTAAAATACCAATTAAATATAAAATTAAATTACATTTAAAATATTTTTAAATATTTAATTTAAAAATCTCCCTCCCCCTCAAATTAAAATACTAGTTAAATAAAAATATTTAGATAATTTCCATATTTTTGAATAATTGTTGCGCTCTAAAAAAACCAGGGACGTATGCAGAACCTTTTCTAAAGAGGGGCAAGAGATTTCTAAAGGGGGCATAGGGGCATCATATAAATCAATTAAATCAAATCAAAAAAAAATTTTTGTTTAAAAAATTACTGAATTCGGCCAAAAACGCAAAATCCCCGAAAAGCGGCGAATTACACGTTAAAACTTCATAGAACTAAAACACTATGCCACGACCGAAGGTCGTGCCCGCAATATGCCGCCGAAGGCGACAAAAATTTTTTTGAAACCTTCCCCCAGGCTCTGCAACTTGCTACCCCCTTGACTCAACAGCATTAATAAAATTAAAAATAATTTTAGCTGCAAAAACTGTGCTTAAATCACACTTAACATATGGGTAACAATTGCAAAGTGGAACTTATAAAAATTAAAAACACTACATTAATAGTGGAAAATTAGAAATTGCGCATAAATTTTTAAAATTATACAATTTATATAATAACGATGCATTCCATATGCCCAATTAATTTGTGTTTATAATTTTATAAGCATTAGATAAAGATTGATAAAGTTTAGTATCTTTGAGCTAAATTGGGCAGTCTATTTACTGAGAACAGTTCACACCCTTATTTTTTGGACTGGATCAGATTAAACCACGATAATTTTTGATTACACAGGTTTAGTCAATTTTCAGGTCCGGGTCAGATTAAACCGGACGATAGCGAAATAGGCCGAGTCGGATTAAATAAAAGTTGGTTACACAACATTATTTGAATCTAAAATATACTCTATTTTTAAGCCTATACTGAAAAAAACAACAGGATGATTTAGATAAACATAACGTATAATTGTGAGGAAGTCTGGACTTTTTAGAGGACTGACGTATAGTTATTGTTTATCCTAAATATATTTTTTTAGTTGACAAACTAACTTTATTTACCTTAGAAAAAATTTGTTAAATGTTAGGTTACTAAACCCCAAGAAATTCAATTTTTTTGTATTTGTTATTTACAAAGAAGTCAAGAAGGGTACTTATAGAACAGCGAGTTTAGAAGTTATCACGTAGAAAATGGTAATAATGGTCGAGTATGTTTATTTAGGTAATTGGCACTTGTCACAAATTTTACGTGATTTGCCAAAAAACTAAGGCTTAAAAAAGCTATCTCTTACTTTGTACTATATTGTATTACCCTTGTTCTACAATAATATTCGTTTTTCACAGTCAAGATTTTTTCGGGCAACACTGTTAAATAATTGGCGCATGCCCAAAAAAATACGCGATATTTGAGTAAACAAAACGGGCTATAAAACCTACAATTTTTTTAATTATTTTTAAAAATTACAATTCTAAAAAGAAAAATTCTAAAAAGACTTTGTTATGTTCATGTTATTCAACATCGTTCTTTTGCTTAGGTTTGCATTAGCTGGAGACGCCCAAACTACAAGTAATTTAACAAAAATTGAACATTTAAACAAAATTCATAATACTCTTTAACAAAACATTAAATTATAGTTTAAAATTTATCTGTATTCTAGCTCACCCCCCCCCCCCCCTCCCCTCTGGAGATGGTAGAAGTTTTTTTGTTAAAACCTCCTGCATCACTGATGCGAAGTTATTTGCAATGGCCTCGACTATACCGGTCAAAAATATTAATGTCAGAAAAAACAGATTTATGTTAACATAAAAATTATACATCCTTATGATGGCCTTATTTTATATATATTTCCGTTTTTCGTAGTTTCTTCCACCTTCGGATCCTTATATCCGTCCATATAGAAAAAATGGCCTTTTGTGACCAAATTGGCAGATTTGTAATTTTCATATAAAAAGTCTCTGTAACTTATGTTTATTCTCTCGAAAAATGAGAAACAAAATTTTTTTATACCAGCCTTTTACAACAGCTTATATATAAAGAATATTCCGTGTAAAAAGTAAATACGACACTATGTATTATCGAATTTTAATAAAAATCTTATCAAAGTTTTTAACAATTTAGCTGATGTGAATATGCAAAAAAAATCAGTTTATTTTTGTTTTTCGACACACTTCCTAAAATATTCAATGTTTATGGCTGACCTACTGGAGTTTGATCAGAAAAAATGGTAAACGCATTTGAAAATGATGTTAGATTTGATCTCTGTAATTAGCTCTCATAACTCTCAAAAATTTGTTGAACTGTGCTATAAATAAAGTTAGTTAATAAGAAAATGAAATTTTAGAATTCCAACTGTTAAATTAGGTGTGTTTAGACTTCATTCAGTTTTTTAAAAAAATTTAAAATTTCTTGCATTTTAATAAAAAATTTGCCAATCTTTGTTTTCAGCTAAAATAATTATTCGGAAAAAAAGCTAAAAATTAAAAAAGAAATATGAAATTTTTAAATGTTTGGAATTTTTTAAATTTTTAAATTTAAACAAAATGAATAAAGTCTGAACGTGCCCTTAGATGAAAATCAAAAAAATACGCTAAAAGTTTTTAGCCTCTAATGGTAAAATTATAAAGTTTGACACAGCTTAAAACACATTTTAAAAATTTTTAAATATTTTCGGTTTAGATAAACCTAGGAACTGGGAGAAACACACAACACGATCCATTGCGCGTTTGATGTCAAGTTGCTATTTGAAAAACTTAAAATTTTTATTTTAACATTAAAGTTACCAGTTATTTGATTTGGAAGATACATTTTCTTACAAATTTTTAAAATAAAATCTAAAAAAAAAATTCTAACATTTTGAAAAAAATTATGACATAAAGCCCACAAAAAATTTTAACTAAAATGGCTAGTTCAAAAAAATATGCTACTAAAAAAATATTTGCCTTGTGCATTTTTAGATGGCAAGTGTTTTGTTTTGAGAAAAACGATGAATACCGAAATTAATTTCCCGCTCAACCTTTCCTTCGCCACAAGCGCGGATTTATAACTATCTTGTTCCAGAATTACGAAAAAGAACCTCGGAGTTTACAAATATTATCATTTCTATGTCGATCACTACCGCAGCGACAAAGTTCAAGTTGAAAAGTATTTGCTGAACAACCCTGAAAATTCTAGCGACTTGGAGAACACATCGACCTGGGGAACACTCCAAATTGAACTTATACACCCGTCAATGTTACAGCGAAGATAATGGTATTTTACTGATCCCCTTATAACCTGAGCGTGTTCAATAAATTTTATCAGAAAGGGGCTGATTAATAAGAAACAAAACTTAAACAAAAAATTAGATTTTTTAAGTATCTGCTCGTTTGAAGCTAGAGTTTTATTTTTACTCGATATTTTAACAAAACAAAAAATAAGTTAAGCTCAAATTTGGGTTTTTTCCAGCTCTGACTTAAACAACGTTGAGCTATGTAACACAACTGTTTAAGTTTCGGTAAAAAAATGTTAAAACGCGTTTTAGTTGTTTTGTAATTAAAAAGATTTCATTTAACATTTGTCAAGCATAATTGAGATAAATGCACAAAAGTATATTTTTAATAAATTGTTTATAAGTTGAAGGTAAAACTTGAGGATTTTTTGGTTTTGGGACCGTGATTTGAATTTATTAAATTTTTATTAAAAACAACGATATATTTTCATCTATAAAAAAGCAATTTTAATTTGTTCTTAAAAATGGCCCCGGTAAACTGTTTTTAGGTTACCATGGACCATGCGTTTTTGTTTTTTTTCAGAAAAACTTAAACCGCAATGCGGAATAGACTTGTTTTAAATTGCAAAACGAATTCTCTCGTTTTTGTATTTGTTTTTAAGCCTATTTATCTGAAAAACAACTAAATAACCCCTTAACTGATGCTTGTCCATAAATATTAGATTAAACCTGACACAACAAAACAAATCAACCCAGTCTAAGTTACACACAGCAAACTTTTAAGATTTATGAGCAAACTAAAGAGATTAAACCTGCCATCTTAAGAATTTTTAAATCACTCTTTTCTTTAATCATTCGGTAACAAGTCACCTGTAAACAATTAAAATTTGAGAAAAAATGTCAAAAAACAAAAAAGAACCAAAACAAAAAACATTGATAATACTTTTGTTTTTAAAATAGTTACACTGTTAAATTTATATAATATTTTTAATTGAAGCCGATAATTAACTAGGTCATTAGATTGGGTTGCTAAATAAATTGTTTAATCTAAATGTTGATGTAAGAGCTTAATATACTTAAAAACTATATTTCTCATTATTTGATTAAAAAACATAAGTTACGAATGATTTTCGTATGAAAAAAATTCTTAAATTTTACTTAGGATATTCCAGAGGTCGCAAAATCTGTCAATTTAATCACCTTTTCTTGATATGGACAAATCTGAAAAGCCGAAAGCGGAAGAAACTAAGGAAACGGAAAATATATATTAGATTTCATCATGGGGATGTATTCATCTATATTTAAATAAACTTTTTTTCGACATTGATATTTGATGACATGTGTTATATAGAACCCTTACTTTCCCTGCATGATCACCCAGTACTTTTAACAAAGCTGTGCTTTATTGACATACTTTTACCTTATAACTCATTAGTAATTGAATGGCAATATTCAATGACAGAACATATTAAAAAGTTTACCACCAAATGATGATAGGTGGTGACACATGATTGCAAAGAGCCAACTAAAAAAATTTTGACAACCTATGAAAAATAATTTATTATCAACTCCAGATAGAAAACAAACTCCTACCCATTTAAATCAAAAGGCTTAACCTAATCTTGGCTCTTATGGCACAGGTCGACAAATATCAATGTCACTAAATGTAGGTTTATAAAAATAAATAATGCATTTCTAGCCCTATCTCTTATCTTTTCGTTTTTCTTAGTTTCTTCCGCTTTCGGCTCAGATCTAAATAAACTAAAATTTATGAATTTTTTTGCATACAAAAATATTTTGTAACTTATATTTATCATCACAATAATGAAAAATAAATTTTGTTAATATATCAAGCTCTTACATCAGCAATTAAATAATACAAAAAAGATTTGCGTCTAAACGTAAATATTACACGATATAATATGGCAGTTTATTTTGTTTTTTTTTTAATATTCTTTCTAAATTTTCAATGTTTACGGCTGACTGTAGTTTAATTAAAAAAACAGGTTATCGGATTTAAAAATCCCTGAATGACCATATCTTAAATATATATTTCGTTTTCCTTGGTTTCTTTCGGCTTCGGCTCCTTACATCCGTCCATATCGAAAAAAGGGGCCTTTTTTGACCAAATTGACAGATCGAGAATACCGAAAAAGAAATAAATTAAGAACTATTTTTTTATATAAAAATCCTTTTGTATCTTGTTTATCAAGCTTTAAACTAAAATTCGACAAGATATATTATCCGTTAATATAAGTTTGATTTGAAGTTTGAGCGTCTTAGAGGGAAAATGTAGTTGTTGAGATTGCTTCAGAGACGCTGATAAGAAGGAGATGTCGATTACTGGTAAATCTGGGGTTAAAGAATTGATGTAGGGTTCTATGAATGCCGATGATAGTGTCCATCTAGATAAGGGATCGGTAGGGTTTTCCTAGGTGGAAACCCATTTTGCATTTAACCGGTACACGAAGTTGAAGCCTACCTTGGCTAGAAGAGTTGTCATATAGAGATCGTAAGCCCCTTTTTCTGGCGATATAGTAGATTGCTTTGGCATCCGTATATATCATAAGATCGTCATATAAACTTGTAAATTTATGCTGCTCGCAAGCATTGCGTATTCCTCATATAGAGTTATGAGGTGTACTCCCAGGTAGTCGATTTCAGGCACTGAGAAGCTCCAAGTTAATCACAAACCTCCCCCTTTCCTGGACCCTACTATCTTAGCTGTGTCTTGTTGTACTTGTTCTCCAAATTTACCAAAGATGAGAATGTCATCTAGGTAAACATAGAAGAACGAGTCCAAGCCTGTGCTCCTTACTGCTTGTTTAATTATAGTTTGTAAAACAAAATGTGAAAAAGGGCCCTATAGGGAAGACCTTATGTCTGTATTTTAAACCTACATTTAACGAAAATCTCTTGTAATACTTGTTAAGGGGAATGGAATAAAAAAGTCGCCCTCAAATTAATTTTACAAGCATAACAGGTCGCTTAATTTTTAGAAAATTTTTAGGATAGATTTGAGAGAGAAATTGTATTTTAAAAAGTTTTTAGACATAATGTAGACGTCACTGATAAATCCCCTGGTACTATCCGATTGGGAGATGGCGAATGTCTGAGAGAAGATGAGTTTTTCCTCCCCTTTCGATAATCCCGCTGGCCATGAAATCAGCCTGGTCTCTCTTCGAAAATACCCTTTACGCATTAGTACTCCTTTGGGGGGAATAAAATATTTTGTTGTGCATTATTCTGATTTTATGCTGGTCCAACTTTCACCTAAATCCTCTCTCGCAACTTCTGGACAAAAAGGGTCATTGAAGGATGATTGGTCAAGGTCTTCCTCGCCAAGGGCAAGAAAATAAGTCGTTCAAAGAAGGTAGTGAGCTATTAGGGCCGGTCCGGTCAGGTGCGTCTTTGGTCGAGACCGGCTCCCGCCTCCCCCACTCAGCTGTAGCAGAACAGGTTAAACTTGGGGAGGGGGATTCGCTCTAGCCTTATTGCCACGGGTTTGCCCACCCTGTGGGTTACCGGCCTTGATTGAAAGAGGGAGGGGCTGAAATGACTAACAGGTGGAGGGTTCACACCCGGCTCATGGTACTTTAAACCTGCACTTCTTTTTGATGGCATATAGATAATTCATCATGAAGTGTTTATGAATTGTTTCGAGGTTCAAAAAGCCACATCGTTGGTTAGCGAGGATCCAATAGCAAAGAGACTTGCAATATCTTCCTTGAGGTAGGAATGCGGTACGAGTTGTAATTCTGTAGGAAACAAAACAGGGTATTGCAAGCCACCTTACAATTTCGAATCATATTACTCTTACTGTCTCCAATGGAGAGTGGTGCGAGGTCTTGAGAGGACCTATTGTTATCAGTGTTAATTATCCTTTCATATGGAAACTGATCCTCGTTTATGAAGCGGCGACCCCCAGCGGGTAACTATTTAATGCATATTGACAAGTGTAGTTTGGTGAGAGAAAGCTTTATCGAAATATTGCGTCAATCGCAGGTGATTGTTGTGGTCGTCATCCTTTAAATTGCTTATAAATTCAAAAAATTAGGAGACACAAAAAATTTATTACATTACACAGATCAACAAATTTTTGAGAGTTATGAGCTAACTACAAAGATCGAACCTGCCATCTTAGGGATTTTCATATCTAATTACCGTTTTTTGTAATCAAACTTAGTAAGTCAGCTAAAGATTCTAGAATAAAAAACTAATTTTTTTTTGCATACAACAGCTAAACTGATAAATTTAAACTTCAAATAATATTTTTATTTATTGTCTCGTATTTAAGTTTGAATGTGAAATTCTGGCGAAATACTGTAGTATCTAAATGCAAAGAGCTTGTTATACTAAAAATTTTTTGTCATATTTGAAATGATAAATATAAATTAAGGGATTTTGATATAAAAACAAGATTCTTGGGTTTTTAGGTAATTTTTGAGGTGACCTGGCATGGTCAAAAAAAGGCCATTTTTCCGATATAAATGGATAAGGAGCCAAAGGCTGAAGAGATTACGAAAACGGTCAATGCTTATAAGATAAGGCCATTGGGAATGTACGCTTTTAAGGCTTTCATAAACTTGTTTTATCTGACATTGATATTTGCGTTATCGCCAATTTTTTTAAAAATTTATTATACCTTGTGTTTTATAACCTGGTTTATCTTCTAATGCGAAAAGACTGGATGGCAAAACACACGTTACCTACACTGAAGGGAAGCCCCTTTTTTAGGATTTTACGTGTGTTGATCCTCTGACCTCGTGAAATTTTAATTTTGACCCAATATTAAATGCCAAAAATTTAAAGACAAAAATATAGGTTTTCAACGATAATGTTTTTAGACCAATTACATAACGTCGCTGCATAGGAACTATGCTCCTCACCAAAAAATATCAAGTGTTGCCACAACTTGTAGATCTTATGGTGCTGAAGCTTGAAAATCTTTAAACAGATTGGTTCAACTAAAAAATTTTATTTCATCCAGTTTTAACATCAAAAATTTCAAAAAGCATTTTGAAAAAATAATTATTTTCTTTTTAAAAATCATTACCAGAGGATTTTAAAAATTAATATATATCATAGTTTGTATTTTATTTTATTTTTCTTTCATAGTTACATATAACACAGGTCAACAATTTTTTAAGAGTTACTACAGAGATCAAACCTACCATCTTAGGGAATATCAAATCCGTTACCGTTTTTCCTAATCAAACTTAGTTAGTCAGTTATAAACATTGAAAATTTTAGGTAAGGTCAATTAACCAAATAAGGTTCAAAAAAAACAATAATAAAGTGAAATTTTATTTTTGCATATTCAAACTGCTAGATTCAAACTTCAAATATAATTTTCATTTAAATCCGATAATATATCGTGTCGTATTTAAGTTTGGACGCGAAATATTTTGTATTATCTAAATGCCGATGTAAGAGCATGATATATTAATACAATTTATCTTTCATTATTTGTGATTAAATTATATAAGTTGCAAGGGATATATGCAAAAAAGATTTTTAAATTTTTTTTAGGGTGTATTTAGATCTGCAAATTTGGTCAAAAAGGCCATTTTTTGTTATAGTCGGATCTAAGGAGCCAAAGACAAATGAAAAACAAAGAATATTTATGAGATTAGTCCATCATGGAAATGCATTCTTTTATGTTTTCATAAAATTCACGTTTCTGACATTGATATTTGTTGACCTGTGTAATACATATCCTGTCTTTTTATGATTTGCAAATTATATTTAACACATTATTATGATTTTATTAATGCTTGTTATAAAATTCTATAACACTTAATAAGAAATAAATAATTAAAAATAAATTGAAAATTATTTGGTAGCAATATACCACCTTCAACTTGGATAATATTAAAAAAGCTGTTAAAACATTGACTTACAGACCTATGAGTTAACTTTTCAAATCAAATTTGTTTGATTTAGTGTGTTTGACCAATTGGTTAGCCAAACATAGAGTTTTTTAAAAAGTTGATAACAATTGTTATAAGATATGAATATTTTATCAACAGTACCGCCATGAAAACTCTTTTTCCATGGGTATTTTCGAAGCAAATATGATACACGTAATCAAAATAATTCCCTCAGACATGACAATAACGGCAAATGAGCAATTAAAGGGGAATTTCAGACGAGTGGAACATTCCATTGCTAAAACTATAGTTTTGAAAACCCCTCAACCTAAGTTCGTTAATAATTTTATTCTATTTTTCGCATGTCAATAGCTTTTTTGAAAAGGGTGTTAGGAAAGTTGATCATTAATCCACCTAGTAAATATTTAAAAATTTTAGAACGCGAATTAGAGTTACCTATGAGGGGTCTTTTATTTTAAATTTTGCCATAAATTTCTATTATACCACAATGTTAAATAACACGGATAAAGATGTAAAGTCGGAAAAAATTATAGAAAAATATGTTATTTTTAATAAAGGTTCATAATAATAAGAACCATTAAGTTTTTATTACCCCTTTAATTTTTTTTAAAACTCATTCTATATAAAAAGTTTTTTCCATAGAAAAATTTTTTTCCTTTTAGTCAAAAATAATTACATTTAGCTTAGTTTAAAACTCTAAACTTCCATCTAAGCTAAATTTTAGGACCATGATCCACAACATTAAAAGTCTCAAATATTTCCAACGAGGATAATCTTCTCTATCTATGTGCTCCGCCAAATTTCCCTCCCCCCCCCCCCCCCCGCCCCCCTCCCTTCTGCAACACAAATTAAAGTTAAGGCAGCAAAATTACAAAAAAAATTTGACCAAAATATAGGAAAGTGACCTTTAAAAGAAATTTACATTAAAAGCTACTTTCAACATTTTTTTAGAAGCAGCGCCATCTTTGTCAGCTTAGTAGGAACAACATTGTCTTATAACAAACAAGAGATTATGTGTTTCCTTGCATAAGCAGATTTTTATTCTAAAAACTGCATCATATTTAAAACCACTTTGAAGGTACTGAATGGCCAAAGGCATTATTAGGCCTTGAATAATATGCTTAAAATGAGAGTTTGAGGTCCAAATACTATTGACCTAACGGCAATGTTACTTTTTTTAACTTTCATGTAACAATTAAATAATTTTCAGCTATTGATGTCAAAATTTAATAAACCAAGCTAGCAAAGGTCGCTTCGTCGATTCATATAATTATACAATCAAATTTTTACTATTTTAGATGAAACGCATCATCAGCAAGCAATGGGTAACTTTAAATAAGTTTTTTTAAATGGCGCGTCTTCTTAAATAATTTATTTATTTTTTTATTACTCTTTCTTATAAAAAAAATTTCCAAGCCACGAAAATTATTTTCCTTGGAATTATTTGTTTGTAAATTATTTAGAATTTTTATAAAACATTTCATAAGGTGTGCCGAAATTGGTGTATTATGTGAGTTTGCTAGAAACTTTTTCGAAAAGGGGTCGGGTAATTTTAGCCATTTTATTTATACAAAATTTGTCACAAGTTACTAACACTAAAATATATATGGTCAATTCCACCTTAATCCAACAAGTCCGGGAGGGGTATCCCTTTTGATTTGGCTGAAATTTTGCATGAAGGTAGTATCTAAGGGTATCTCATAATCTGGAAATTTTTTTGACCGGAAGTGATTTTTGACGGAAATAGGGGCAAAAGAAAAAAACATTGCAAGGTGAATTTTCACATATGATGCAACTGTGGGAGGTTATTAATCAAAAAGTTTTATAGCTAGATACGTAATTATTTTTAATTTGAAGAAGACAATAGCTATCTTGCATGTGTTTATTATGTTAAAAAATTTATTTTAAAATTTTACAATTTTATAAAGAAAATTCAGTTTAAAATAACTAAAAAAGCAGTTTTTTAAATTTCTTGAAAAATTGTTAAAATATACTCCTTAATATTCTTTATAAATATTCGAACTCAAAAGTCTGGAACCGACATAACTGTTTTTTTAAAAAATTTAAATAAATAATTTTTTTTTTGATTTTCAGACAAAAATTTGCTCCTTGCACAATATTAAAATATTTAAATGTGCCAATTTAATTATATATAAGAAGTTAGACATAGGGGCAATCATGTTAGGCTATAACAGTTTTATTTATTTGATTCATACTATTGTCAATTTTGGAAAGAAAAAGGGAACTTCAGATCAAAAAAATTGGTAATTTTCAGTATTTTACTCCTATCTTTTAAGCCGACTTTCTGGGTCACTACCAAACCAATTTAAAAATTTAAATTTGCATTTTATACATAAAACATCGCTGTATATAAATCCCAACATTTTTTAACGAACTAATTTTTGTTATGAAATAAAAACAAAAGTTTGCAAAGTTTTTTAGAAATTTAAGGTCGACAAAATAAAACTTAAAATTTGTATGCTTATATTTGTTAACTTTTACTAGTCCTTTTTAGTTTGATGAACAATATTAGAAATTGTACATAATACTATCCTCGGCAAAATTTAAAAAATTTGTTAAATTTATTGTATAAAAAAATTTTGGGAGGATTTTAGGAAAAATAATAAGGTTAAAAAATTTGTAAAAATTTATTTTTTTCCTTTATTCAACAGTTTTTCAATAAAACAGCCTCAACAACGTTAAATCTGATAAGTAAAAAATAAAATAGAATATATTTGGCCTATTCAGAATATTATGATTCAACAGATGTTCTTTTTTTATGATTATCAACAAACTTAAAATAAACGTAAAAAGTCAAATATTTTATAAAACATTTGATATGGTGTTTTGATACTATAAATACAAAAACAAGTCAGTTTTAAGGTTAAACAACTTTTAATTATAACGGGCAAAATTAGCTTCAATGATGAATTTTAAGACTAAATATTATATCTTTTTTAATATAAATAAAATATAGGCATTCGGTCTTTTTTACTAATTTTTACAAAATCCAAATATGTTTTTGAAAGGCTATTTAGACCAAGGCATACAATATATATCTAACCAACCTTAATCAAGTTTAAAAACCAACACTTTTAGTTCCAAATACATCTTAGTTTTATAATATAGACGCACTAGACCTATTAAAGAAAGAGGAAATATCGCTGTTACTTGATTCTATAGGCATATGGATTTGGGCATTGACCTAAAGTTTTTTATAACTAAATGTCCTAGCGAATTTTAACACAATTTTATGTTTTAATAAATATAACAAATTACAAATTTAATTAAAATAATAGAATGATTTCATAATCTCCTTTTTTTGTAATTTACCTATCTCGTTCTTTTAAGGTTTTTAATACATAACATATATACTATTTTTTTCACTTAAAATGGCAAATTATGACTGATAATATAGGTTCTAAATATTATTAGATAATTATGCAAAAATAATAAAAAAATAAGCTTGCAGACGAATACATTCTGAGTTAGTTTTTTGACACCTAAAAAATTTATTGTTTTTTGGCAAATTCTGGTTTTTTTATTGTAGAAGCGTCAAAATCGAATGAAAAAAGCTGGGGCTATTATATGTTATTAGGCGATATTTTTATCTATAAAATGAATGTTAAATATTGAAAAAAGGTTGGACTGGTTACCCAGAAAGTTGATTTTGAAAACAGGCAAAATTTTCACTTTTTTTCGGTTTTAAGGTTCACTTATTCATTGTATATTTTATAATGGTAGTAATCAATTAAATTAAACTATTATAATCTAACATATTTGCCCATATGTCCTGCTTTTTTGAATACTGTGAAATTTGGCACATTGGCATATTATAATATAGTGCAAAGGGCATAAATATGTCCTAAAATTAGGGCAAAAAAATTGATTTTTTTAAATTTTGTAAAAAGTCATGCCGGTCCCAAACTTTTTAAATCATATATTTATTAACATTATTAAGGGACATATTATATAAATTTTTCAGAAAATGCAAAGATACGCTTTTTGAGCTATTTGTGTCTAAACTTGACTTTAATTTTTAAGTAACTTAAAAAAAATTTTTGGTAGCCTTTATTACAATCTTCAAAATAAAAAAAAAAATTATGACTCTAGCTATAATACTTTTGTTGATACATGCGCGCAAAGTTGCCACAAATTTTTTTTCGCAAAAAAATGAAAAATATTTTTGCTCATATCTCGGTCAAAAATCACCCCGGTCTAAAAAAATTTAGGTTTTTATCTGCACCCAAGAACCGTACCAATGTACCAATTTTCAGCCAAAACTGAGATTTCAAGGGAAAAAGTTTGTCGATTTGAGGTGGAATTGACAATATTTTTATTTTAAATTTTATTAGTGGCCAACCACTATACAGGGCACGTTCTAGTTAAACAACTTTCTTAATTTTATAACCAAGATGCCCTTTATAGAACTTATATGATCCTCTCATTAATTGCACTTTTTGGAATTAGTCATTTTGCGTTCATCATCGCGTTAATGGAAAAAATTTACTTCTTCCAATATACCAATAGAGGCGAATTAACATTTAATGTATCAAAAATTAACTAGGGTGTGAGGTTATTCGAAAACTAAAAAAAATTAATATGCCATACAACTTTTTCTTAGGACATGAAAAAACTATTTCTAAAATCAGTTTACCCAAGGTCAACAACTCTTTGAGAATAGTAAAATTTGTTGATTTAATAGTAGGTATTATCAAGTTAACACCTTTCAAGGTTCCTCTATATTAAAATTATTTTATAATTCTAGTGAGTTTAAAGGGCTACAGAAATATCAAACTATGCAAAGATACCAAATCAGTCGACTATGTGTTGAGTTGGACAGTGGCTAATCTAAGATTTAAAAGCATTTTTGTCCAAATTTATGATGCAGAATCGGAGAAACAAATTTATACAAAGTCGACTTCACCAAGGGTAAATTAACAATTTTTATACTGTTTTAGTGTGTATATTGAAGCACAAAAATGGAAGAAAACTGACCTAATCCACTCCCGACCCCCTTGCCATGTTTTTTTTAGGTATATCTTAAATGCAAGATTTTTTTTAATTAGCTTATTCTAAATAGGTTGGCAAATTTATTTTATGCCTGACATTTTACGAATAAAAAATTGCTCCCCCTTGCACAAATTCTGGTTACGGACAACGGGTCTGCTCGATCTGCGCGGTGCCTTAAGAACGTCAGGAAAATTTGAATGAATAATAATCTGCTCGAACTAATTTTTAAAAAAAATTTGTGTTTGGTCGGCAACAATTTGCTTCGAGACGTTATGATGCGGACCGGAGATTATGCTGATTGAGTTTTAATTGAAAATCAAACTTCCATCAGTTTTTTTTAAATGATATAATTTAACACTCAAGAGAATTTAATGCTATGTTTAACAAATATTAAAATAAATTTAGTTTATTTTATAAATTAACTTAAATAACATTTACTTTTGTCACAAACCTGGGGCACGCCCTAAACAAAATTTTGTTATCTGGATCAGATTTAAATTACAAATCATTACTCTTTTACAGAAAAAAATATTGTTATTTGCCATAGGTGACCGGAAATTTGACTAGATCTTTAACCATACCACTTAACGATTTGAAATTTGTGAAGGGCCGTTATTACGTCGTAATTATGAAACAAAACGAATTAGATATTATCCATGAGTCCCGAGCTTACTTTGCTATCTAAGGCCATAGAGAAGTTTAATTATCACGAAACTATCATCATCAAATAACTTTATTTTAAGGCCCATCATACAAGCCTATAAAAAAATGGTTTAAAAAATAAAAAATATTATCTATATATGGAAGGTGGAAATAATTATAATTTTTCGTTTAATATTTTTAAAATTTATTTGTATTTAATAATAAAAGATATTGGCAAATCAAATGATATATAAATAAATAATAATATCCTGTCATAAATGTATAAATAAATGTGTCATAAAAATAAAAAGGAATCGAATTAAAAAGGTGTTAATGGAAAATCATTATTAAATATGTAATAACGAAATGAGAAAATGGGTAAAAAAGGTAATAAATAACGAAAAAAATTCCAAAAGTTTTACCTGGTAGGAAACAATTACACTCTGATATGAAGTTTTATGGGCGAAATTAACGTAATTTAACAAATTAAATAAAATAAAAACAAGCAAGTTGGCAATATATGAACCCAATTAATTACATCGACACTGGTGTATATAATTTTAAGATATTTTGCGTTTTTCATATCATCCCCCAACCATTAAACGGTTGAATAAAATTATTCCATTTAACATAATATTTTAAATACAAAATTCGATTAATACAAATTTTGATAATCAAATTTTGTATTTAAAATATTATGTTAAATGTGGATTTTAATGCATAAATACGAAAGTGTTTAATTTATGTTTGAAATAAAAATGCAAATAATAAATTAAAAATTTGTAAGATTAATTTACATTACGATCGTGTAAAAAACTTTGTGGCCAAACTTATATAATTGTAAAACTATTTTGCTATGGCAAAATATAAATGGTTTTTGTAAATATAACATTATAAATATTTAACTTAAGTCATGGATGTTTAAATGCTAAAACATAGCTTAGGAATAATTGATTTGGGAAAAAGATTTGATTATTACACAAATTAACAAATTTTTGAGTGTTATGAGCTAACTACAGACCAAACCAATCATTTTGAAATTTTCGAATCCGTTTTTTCTAATCGAACTTAAGTCACCTATAAACATTGAAAATTTCTAAAAGAGTGTTTAAAAAATCAAAAAGACTCAAAAATTTAATATATTTTAGAAAAAGTTAATTTATTTTTAAAGTTTTTAGACTCCTGAATTAAAACTTCAAATATATTTTAAATAAAGAACGACAATATATTTGGTCCTTTTTAGGTTTGGATGCCAAATATTCTGTTTTATCTAAATGCTGCTGTAAGAGCTTAGGACACTTAAATATTTTATTTCTCATTCTTTGAGATAATAAATCTAAGTTAAGTGATTTTAATATAAAAAATAATTTTTTTGGGGGGTATTCTCTAGGTTGCAAAATCTATCTATTTGGTCGAAAATGACCATTTTTTAAAATAGACTTGAGAAAATAGCCGAAAAGATTGATAGATGTTGCTATAAATGCTCTTTTTGTACTTTAAATGGCAAAAATTTTAGCCAATTCATCAAAATGAATTTTATGTCGCAATTAAATGAACTCAAAATTGTCCTTAATTGTCTATTTCTTATAATAAATTTTTTTGCTTTTTTTAAATTGTTTTTAAAAAATCTAATTAATGCAAAGGAATAACATTTTGGTATGTAGTGTTGACATGTATATCATATTAAGAATAGATATATATACTGACATTCCTCTTTATGATTCGCATAATTTAAAATTTTATTTTTTTCACAAGGTTTAGTGAGTAATCAAGAAAATTAAACAAAATCTGGCCACTATTTAAATAATTTTTTTAATTTTTATCTATTAAAACCGTTTTTTGTTGCATTGGCACCAAGGAATAATTTTAAATGCAATGAAATAACAGTATTATGTGTATCCAAATTGTTTATGTGAAAACAGCTGTGATAGGTTCATGTCCCTTTTTTAATTTTTTAGTGAGTATAAAAAACAAATGAGTTATTGCATTTTGATTGATAGATAGGTTTATTGTTTTGAAATTTTACGGATGAAGAACAAACCATTTACAAGACATGCCCTATAATGTAATATACAGCAAAAATTTGTTTAATAGCCTTTTTGATTTATTTCAGGCCCGATTCTAGCTTTTCCATGTTAGGGGGGCAAAAAAAACTCGTGGGGGGCAGAAAAAAATTTTTGGCCGCCTTCGGCGGCAAATTAGCGTGACCTTCGGTCACGGCAAAAAATATACATGTACAACAATAGAATCCATGTTTAAAATTTTTAAACAAATTAATAGTAATTTATTATATTCTTAAATTAAAAAATGAGTTTATAAATGGAATATGTGAATTAAAATTTATTGGTTTCACTAAAATCAATTGCAAAGATATGAGATTTGAATTAATTGTAAGTATAATTTTATCATTTGGTATCATTACGCATGAAAATTAAAAATATGATATATATGAATGATAAAAATGAATTATATAAAACTTTGATTTTAAAAAAATGAAAAGTGAAATAAGATTGATTATCATGAAAACAAAATGTATAGGTATGTTAATTTGGAAGAATATATATGAAAAAACACTGGTTATATATAACTAGTTATTAATATTAGGTAAAAAATTAAATAAAAGAACATAAACGTTAAATGCGCATAAAAAAAGTTTGCAAACATGTTAAAATATAAGCAATTAATAATTAGCTGATTATGAGCAGTGATTGATCAAACTATTTTATCTTAGAGGATTTTAATTAAATTACAATATTCATCAAAATTCAACGCCCCTAGTTAATGATTTTTCGTGTTCTAAAAGAACCAAATCACCTTTAAGCAGGTCACTAGTAAGTTATTATCCTTCTTAAAGAAGAAAATGTGGCCTCACAACTCGACGTTGAAGAGCCAATTAACAAACTTATAGGAAAAATGTTAAATAGATTAAAAAACGCATCATTGTAATCATATAAAAATTTAACAAAATCAATAGTAACACATTCTTTGTAATTATTAAGTTTCTTATTAAAAAAATTTTTTTGGCTACGTCAATTTCTTTAGATAATAAATTATTATCAATATTACTTATTTTTAAAAGAGGCTCTAATTTATTTATATCTAAAATAAAGGTTAATCAAATTTATAAAGGGAATCTAAAGATTTTAAACAACTATTATCGGTAAAAAATCTATTATCAAAATATAAATAAATCAATAATATTAAAATAAATATTGCTTCATCATTAATATTTAAAATATTTTCAAACTTATGAGTAGAAAATAAATAAAAATCAGAAAAATCTTTTTTATTTTTCTTTTTATCCATAGATAAATTATTGTCATTTAAAGAAATATTAATATCAAAACAATTTTTGAATAAATCTTCAAATGTATTTTTATTTCTTAATTGTTTAATTTCTAACAAACAATGGTGTATAAAATCAGAAGTTTTAGAAATATAAATCGTTCTGCATTGAAATTGATCTATAATAAAATAATTTTTCAATTAAATAAAAAAAATAAATAGATGATTATAAATATGGTCAAAAAGCCCCGATTCGGCCCTGTGACCTGAAGATATAATAGTTTTTTTTATTTTTAATTTTTAAAAGAGTATTAAATATATCTGTGTAATTTAAAAAAAAACAATGGGCAGGTAGTGACCACACCACCAATGGGGCAACAGCCGGGGTGGTCCCGCATTCACTAACTACCTTGATTGCATCATGTTGAAAAAATTTAAGAAGGGTAGAAAAATTATCAAAAAAAATCTTTCCTTCACTTAAAATAAGACAATCTTTTACAACAAGATGCAATCGGTGGTTAAAGCAGTAAATATACGGGACATGGTGTCCAGCTATTTTGCTTAGAAATACTTGAACACCATTTTTTCCCCGGGCATTACGTTCGCCCCATCGTAGCATTGTGCGATCAGGTTCTTTGGTTCTAGATTATATTCTAACAAAAGATTGTTGTTAACTGAGAAAATTTCTTAGGTATCAGATTTATGAATTGGTTTCACAAATATAAAGCTTTCTGTAAAATCAAATTTTTCTATATATTTCTGTTAGTTTGATCTCTCTTGCGGATGAGAAGTATTAATGAATAAAAACACTTTAAAAAAAAAGTAAATATTTTTAGGATAATATTTTTTAAATATTTTTGACGGAGCAAATTTAATTAAATTAGGTGGAAGAAATAAAAATTACCATGTATTTTTGGGGGGGGCAAACTTAATTTTTTTTTGGGGGCAAACATAAAATTACTATGTATTTTGGGGGGGCAAATTCAATTATTTTTGGGGGGCAATCAAAAACTTTGGGGGGCACTTCCCCCAAAAAGGGGTCTAGAATCGTGCCTGATTTATTTTCAATAAAAATTATAAAAAAACATGTTTTCCAAACTTGTCAAAAACGTAATTTTAGAAAGCACTTTTAATGCTATATTAGCAAATTTTTTAAAATAGGTTTTGCTACAAATTAATTTTTTCAAATTTAAAAATAAAATGTAGTAAAATGTAAGGTTCAATTTGTTTAATAGCCTTTTGATTTATTTTCAATAAAAATTATAAAAAAACATGTTTTCCAAACTTGTCAAAAACGTAATTTTAGAAAAAGCACTTTTAATGCTATAGTATTAGCAAATTTTTTTAAAATAGGTTTTGCTACAAATTAATTTTTTCAAATTTAAAAATTAAATGTAGTAAAATGTAAGGTCCTTTAATTTTTTAACGAGAATCAAAATCGAGCTTCATTTAATGTTATTTAAGAATTTAGATATTTCCAACACCCATGATTAAATAGAAAAAATGCCTTTAATGTTGCCGCGTATTCGTTCGTGGAGGTATAATCACCATATTGGTGATACAAATGGCAACACTACTTACTCCCCTTCTTTTGGACTTACACACCACTCCCACTTTTTTAGGTCCAACGAACAGGGGCTACTAACAACAACAACAACAAATAGAAAAAATAACAAGAAACTAATTAACATTTAATTCTTGGAATAGCACGAGCTATGCTAAATGAACACATAAAACATTGTTAATTAAAGATATAATTATGGTTAGCAATAAAGAGAAAAATGGAGTTAGTGAATTATCATTAACTTAACTTTGAATGAAACAATATATATGGAACGGCTGATCTTTTCGTGCTAACAGACTGTGAGCAACTTTAAAATAATTGTCCAATCAATTTGTATTAGGCATCAGGCATCAATAACGCACTTACGAGGAGTCGTAATAGCAGTCAGACTTTTAAAATTGTTTGATACCTGCCCACCATCCCAATTTTGAACATAAATATTTTTTAACCTAGTCTAAGATGATTAAATAAATATTATTAAATCTTTCTCCCCATACCCTTTTTCAGGCATTGTTTGAATTGCTCAGATCTTAAACGGGAAATGAAATGAGTTCTAAATATAAATATAATTTTTATTAACAATAAAAAAAATAGAGTTTTTAAAAATGTCAATTATAGTGATTTATCGGGGGAATTTGTTTATACCCTAAAATTTTAAAACCCGAGAGCTGTATGACGTTTGTGCTTCATTCGTAACATGCGGAGACGATAAGCTTGTACAAAAAAAAAGTTTATTTTGACCGTGCCCATAATCACTATACTTAATGTCATTTAGTTAAATTTGAGTTTAAGTAATGTACCAAAAATGCAAATATACATGTAAAATACAAAACTAAAAATTTTTGCATGTTACGAGATATGTTTTTATGGAGAAATAATACAATTTTGAGCATTATAGTTACCATGGAAAATGTTTTATCAATTCAATACATTTTTTGATATAATAAATTTTAACGAAATGAACATTATATACGGGTTACCTTCCACGGATATTAGGTAAATTTTGGTTGGACCTAATATTTGCAATAATAGAGCTTTATTAACGTGAATCATTACGTAACAGAAAAATGAAGCCCTAAACTCCTTAAAAATATACATATATAAAACACTCCTGATTAATTTTTGGCCTTACAAATAAACTTTTTTAACTCCAAAACTAAAGGCTTTTTTTCCTACTTATCTAGTTATTACAAATATGGCTGCAACCTATTAAATTTGTAACAATTTATATCAAAATGTGTAAGTATTTATTATAGTTAATTTGCCTCGTACATTTATTGCAAAGTCGTTCATGATGTTTATATATACTGAAATAAATTTTACAATTTATTCTATTAAAAAAATTTATCAATTAATAGCTAAAAATTTTATTTTTTTTTTAAACCCAATGGAACTAAATATTAAAAAGTTGGCATATATAATAATAGCAATGTTAGAAGTCATATTCAAAATTAAATGCATCTTTTATATTTTTTTATTTAATTTAAAAAATCATGATATATGAATAGCGAATGATATTTAAAAAAAAATCCCTTCTCCCCTTATAAAAAAGTTTTGTAAAATATATATAACGACTTTGAAGAAAACTATTTAAATTTCTTTTTGGCAAATAGACAAAAGCGCATTTAATCCCTTTGGCTAAAAATTCAAATAAGCTTTGTCTTAAAATTAGAAAAATAAAAATTTGAGCATTGAAAAAGGCCAAAAATGAAGTGCAACTGTTTTGTCAATAAATAATATTTAATTCAAGTTTTTTAACCAACATTTAATAATATTGCATCTATCCCAATTCTCAATAATTTATTCTGGATAACACTTTTCATTATTTAGATTACACAGGTCAACAGATATCAATGTCGGAAAAAAGTTTATGAAATGTCGAAGCCTATGATTAATTGATCCGTTTTGGCGGGGTCATATTTTTTTATATTTAGAATTTGTTAATAGATTAATAAAATTTATATTTAGAATTAATCAATTGTGTGGTAAGATTATAATTAGAATTATTTTAATGATGACTTGGCATTACATATATATATATATATATATGTCAGCGCCCAAGGGCAATATTCCGCTGGCAGAATATTGTCTGGACGGGACCTCAGCCGTTAAAGCTTATATTCCGCCGGTAGAATATAAATTGGCGTATAGTCAACGACCAAAACGCTTTTTCGTCGGCGGAATATTGTCTGACTTGAGCTCAACGTCCAAAACTTATATTCCGCCAAAATTTTTTTTGCAAAATTTAAGGGACAAACAGTGAACTTTATGTGATTAATTTTGAAATATTGATTATTAGACGTTTTTGATTTTTTATGCTTAGAATATGAAATGTTTAATGAAGAGGTCATGTTGAATTTACAATTAGGGTTAAGGGCTAAGAGTGCTAAAATCTTAGAGATTTAAAGATTCATATTTGGACCGGTGTATTTAGAATTTTTTAGATACCCTCAGAAGTGCCCTAATGTTGTAAAAACCGCGCAATTTTTTTGTTTTTAAAATTATGCGAAGGACTAAAAACGCCGAGCTATTTCTGTAATGTACCTGTGACTTTAAATGCACCAAGAATCCTAACTCGCAATAAAGATTCAAATGTAAACAGGTATTTAAAAAACATACTAAGGTGCCTTAAAACGCGTAGGTGATATAGAGAGCACGCAAAAGACTCCTAAAATAGTGCAAAAAAATGAATTAGGACTGCGCACAGGTACCGAACTTTTAGGAGCACCAAAATAATAAAAAATTTACAACTTTTAAGATTAATATAAGCCTTATTTAACCCTTTGTTAATATTAGGGCACTCCTTGCCTAGCTGGCTCTTTAAAAATGCGATATTTATAAGTTAAATATCTCCGATTTTAGTCCAGTTAACGAACCGGCTTTAGACCTTCCTTAAAATTTTTTAATTTCACTCTTCCTATTTTGTACCAATTAAAAATTAAAACATTTTAAAAGAATAAAGAAATACGGTTAGATCATTATAGGCTCAATATAATTTCATATTCAAAGTTTATCTAATATGTATATTTTGACAATCTTTTTTGGATTCCCAGCCAATATTTGAAAAGACGCGTACTTAAATAACTAAAAATTTTTGGTTATTAAAAGGGAACCAATGAAGGCTCAAAAGCAGGGATCCTGAATTTAAGATCGCCCCAATTATTTTGTAAAGAATTGGAGGTATCTACATTAAAATTTTCAAACGCCCAACGATATTAAATTGGCCGAGTATTTATAAAGGCGCAAATTTAGAACCAAAATTTGTTTTTTCAGATTTAAAGGCTACCAACTCGGTAAAAGCACTAAATCATCACAATATAAGCAGATGTTGCCCCCAAAAAAATATAAACCTTCCATTAATTCCAATATCGCATTTTTAAGGGCCAGCTAGGCAGGGAATGCCCTAATATTAACAAAGGATTGAATAAGGCTTATCTTAATCTTAAAAGTTGTAAATTTTTTATTATTTTGGTGCTCTTAAAAGTTTGACACCTGTGCGCAGTCCTAATTCATTTTTTTTGAACTATTTTAGGAGTCTTTCGCGTGTTCTCAATATCACCTACGCGTTGGCACCTTAGTATGTTTTTAAGTACCGGTTTACATTTGAATTTTGCGAGTTAGGATTTTTGGTGCATTTAAAGTCACAGGTACATTACAAAAATACCTCGGCGTTTTTTAGAGTCTTTCGCTTTATTTTAAAAACAAAAAACTGCGCGGTTTTTATAAAAAGAGCGCACTTTGAGGGTATCTAAAAAATCTAAGCGCTTTCAAATGTGCAGTTAAGGCGCTTCTAAATACACCCGCCCAAATATGAATCTTTAAATCTTTAAGTTTTTAGCCCTAATCTAACCCTTAACCCTAATTTTGAATTCAACATGACCTCTATTCATTAAACATTTCATATTCTAAGCATAAAAAATCAAAAACGTCTTATAATCAATATTTCAAAATTAGTCACATAAAGTTCACTGTTTGTCCCTTAAATTTTGCAAAAAATTTCCGGCGGAATATAAGCTTTGGATGTTGAGCTCAAGTCCAGACAATATTCCGCCGGCGAAAATGCGTTTTGGTCGTTGACTAACTAATTTATATTCCGCCAGCGGAATATAAGCTTTGGACGCTGAGGTCAAGTCCAGACAATATTCCGCCGGCGGAAAATTGCGTTTGGGCGCTGACACTTATACTAGACAAAAAATTTTCTTCAAAATTTAATTTAAAAAATAAATCAATTGAGAATACATATAATAAAACGTAAAAATCTTACATTTTTTGATGCCTCATAATCGTACTTTTTCATTTAATATTATATAAGAATCAAAATATATCCAACACCCAAGATTAAATAAAAAGTAACAAATATATAAATAATTTAATATTCTTCGCCTTGAAACAACAGGAACTAAGCTGAATGAATATATGTGATATTATAGGTATAAATATAAATAACAAAAAAAAAAGAAAAAAATGTTAGGTATGCAAGATGATAGTAGATAATCTTAATCAGTTCGACTTTGTTTGGAACAACATTGGAACGGCATAAGGTCTGTCTTTTGAAGTTAAAAGGATTTGAGCAACTTTAACATACTTATCAATTTTGCAAAATTTCGGGCATTAAGCTTTAAAGCCGATTGGTCAAATTAGTAATCAGGCCTTCAAAATTGTTTGTTATCAGCTCACCTTCCTATCAGTGAACATATAAATTTTTTTTGAACCTGATCCGAGATGATTAACTAATTGTAAATCAATTTCTCAAATCTTTTACTGTTTTGCCAGGCACTGCTCAAATTACCAAATCCTTGAAGGACAAGAGATTATTTGAATCTTAAACTATTAGTGTTTAATTAAAATGCCCTCTAAAAATATATTTTATAACGCCAAAAAAATTGGTTAGACTGGTGAAAATATAAAATTTAGTGATTTAGTAAAGATTTGTTAATTTAAAGCTCATACAGTAAAAACAGCGACTCAAATGGCTTAGTAAACAAACTTTTACAAAAAAAAGTTTGACCGTGCCCATAAGAACTATACAGTGGCATTTTGTTTAGTTTGTATTTTTTTATTATAAAATAACTTGCTTAATAATATGCATTAAGGGTCTCATGTAAAATACAAAACTTTAAATTCTTACCTGTTATGAGATATGTATTTGTGGAATAGTGCAACTTTGAGCATTTTAGTAAATTACCCTAAAAATGTTTTATTTTGTTTCCTACAATTTTTAATACAATAAATGTGCATTTAAAAGTAAAGGTTACCTTCCACGGATATTAGATAAGGTTTGGTTGGACCTAAAGTTGTGGTATAGAACATTAATAACACTGGACAACAAAAAAACATTAACGATTTTTGAGGGTTTTGTAGAGAAATTTCTTGCGATAACGATCCCGGGTTTAGTTTGTTTCCAATGCCTACAATTTTATTTAAACCGCGTCCAAAGTTCGGAAAAAATTCACAATATTTCTTTAACTATTTATTTTCCAAAAATTCTATTGGCATATTCAGATTCCTTATAAAAACCATATTTAAAAAAGGTTATTACCTAAAATTATTAGCAATTTACTTTCAAGTTCTTTAGGATCAAAAAACGGATTTTATGACGAAATCACTAATTTTATGAAAATAAAAAATTAAAAAAAATTAAAATTTTAAAAAAATATAAACCCCTTACGTTAATAATGATTGTTTCCGTTATCTAAATATGTTTTTAATTTTGTCATTACCTATAGGTTTGATGATAGAAGCTAAAAATACCCCAAAAAATAAAAACCTCAACTTTGACACCGAACAACTAAAAATCTGAGGCATTGGCTAAAATTCTGATTTAATATGCGTGATTAGCGCCATAACTTGATTAAGAACAATAGCTACCATTAATGATGCTTAGTATCGTCCAAATTTTGTTGTCCAGTTTAATAGATATAATACAAGTTGTTGAAAACGACTTTAAATAGATTCTTTAAAATATACTTATATTAAACACTCCATGTACCAAAACAAAAATATGAAATAACAAAAATATATAAAATATGCAAACATTGTGATATAGTTTATTAGGTCAAAGCTAAATTAGAATTAGTTAGGCGTTGTTTGGTTGAGGTAAAATTACTATAAAAACAAGCATAGAATATGCGTTTCTTAGGCTTAAGGTAAGTTTGGTTAAAGGTTAGGGTGGGACTTAAATAGAAATGTGGTTAGCTTAAAGTTAGATTATGGTTAGCACGGTAAAATAGGATTTTAGTTAAAGATTAGGTTTATGATCATAAACCAGGCTAGTTTTTGGTTGGTTGAAATAACAAATTTTGCACTTATTTGGTGTCGTATTAAATTTTTATTATTTTGTATTAAATGTAAATATGCATATTTTATAGCTAATTTGCCAAAAATATAAGTTACACTTATGTTTAGATACATTATAATAAATATAACAATTTGATTTTGTAAAAAATCATAGCACTTAAGGCACGTGCAAAGTCAGTTTTTATTTTGATAAATTTTTAAAAATTTATGTAAATTTTGTTATAAAAAATACAGTACCGCCAAGAAAACTTATTTTTTATGAAAACTTCCTGACCAAATATGATACACGTAGTCAAAATAATCCCCTCAAACATGACGATCTTGGATCCATCGACAAGTGTGTATTTAAAAGGTGATCTCAGGCGATTGGAACAACCCCTGGCTACTATAGTTTTGAAAACCATAATAAAAGGTTCGTTAAATTTTTATTTTTCCTAGTTGATTCAAAGGGTGTTATAAGGAGTAAAGTTGCGTCTTTAATACACATATGTCTAAACAGTTATAATTCCCCTGAATTTTTTTATGCGAACAACACATATGGGGCTCGATTAATTTAATTTTTGTAATATATTTTGATTACCACAATATTAAATAACAGAAAAAAAATTTAAATTAAAAAAAAATATAGTCTAATATGTAGAAATAAACAGTTCTTATTAGTATAATTTAATAGGTTTTTGCTCTTTTAACTCATGGTCTAATAAAATTAAATTAAATTGTTTTTTGAAAAATGAATTTTTAAAAGCAAATGCAAGAGTTTTCATTCTCGTTTGTATTTTATAATTTTAAAATTTAATTTTGTATAAAATTTTTAAATGTTTCCAAATCAGTTTAAGCACGTAAAGTGCTATTTCAGCAATATAAAGTTTTATTAATTTTAATTCAAATTTTGAAAATAAAAATTTCTTTTACACGTGACCTTGAACTATTTTTTTTCTTTTTTAGATAATACGTTTTTTTAATTATCAAAGCTAATTGCCAAAACCTACGACTTTAGAGTCTTGAATATTACCGACAAAAACCAATTAAACTTATTCGCCCACTCTATACCTTTAGTAAGGTGAGGAAACAAATTTAAGAAATCGTGGGCTATGAGGAGAGTCATAGAAAGATTAAAAATATACCCGAATAAATTTATTAAAAAACATCTTTGATCTACGAAAGGTTTTTGCCATATTTCAAATAATGGTAAATTCATAAATTTATGCAAGTGTTTTTTGTGTTAACATACAGCATACGGCTCTGTCATCCTAATAGAGGTACATGGCCACACCAATTTAAATTTCGTTCGATAAATGATTGTCACACATGTAATTTGGTTATAAAACATGCAATGGTGCCTCGGCATCATGAATTGAGCTCTTTAAAACACGCTTAAATAAATTCCATTGATTAAGATTTTACGAAATAAATATATAAGACACAATTTAACTTATGATCATATGTTCGATTCTTTGCATAAGCGACTTTTTACTCTATAAATTGCACAAATGTACAATCACTTTAAAGTTATTGGGCCAAAAGATTAGGCCTTAAATAAGCTAGAACATTTTTGAGAGTTATGAGCTAACTATAGAGATTAAGCTCGCCATCTTAGAGATTTTCGAATTTGTTTACCTTTTTTCTAATAATCAAACTTTGTTTTATAAACAAAACTAAAACCAAAATTTTTTTTGCATATTACAGCCCTAAACTTCAAACTTCTAAATTTTTATAAACACCGATATATTCACATTTTTCATATTTGGACGCGAAATATTCTGTATCATTTAGTTGCTGATGTATGAGCTAGATTACTAAACTTTCATTATGTGAGATGATAAATATTAATTACAAGTGATTTTTATATAAAAAAAATCATTAATTTTTTTATTCGAGGTTGAAAAATCTGTCATTTTAGTTATAGGCGTTATCAATATAAACGGATCTAAGGAGCCGAAATCGAAAGAAATTACAAAACACCAAAAATATATATGAACGTCAGATGCTTGCTTTTATGTTTTCATAAACCTATTTTTTCAGACATTGATATTTGTTGACATGTTTAATATACCTAAAATGAGAGTTGAAATTAATACCCATATGACTTTATGGCAAATTTTTTTTATTTTCATGTTTCATCAACATTATAGTTTTAATCAGCTATTGCTGATAACTGAAAATTTGATAACCAAATTTATAATCGTTGTCGATTAATATAAAAATGTGTAACGATTTTATTTTTTACCATTTTAGATGAAACGAGCAAACAGCTAGCCGAAGGTAAAGAGATAATTTATATAATTATTTGTAACGTTGTTAATGTTGTTTCACTTTTCAAAAAATGACCAGAAAGTATTAAAATTACTATATAAAAAGTCTTTCTTATAAGAAATTTATTTAAATAAGTATATTATAATCGCAATTTTTTTATTAAAGCTTGCTAAGTCACAGAAATTACTTTTATGACAATTTATATTTTGAATTTTTTTTTGATTTTTGAATTAAACATTTTATATGGTGTACCCATAGGTTAGAAATGCTTATTTACTAATAATTTTTATGAAAAAAAAAGTTCAGAAAAAATTTACAAAAGTTATCTTATGTCACGAAGACTAAAAAATGTCATAGGGACACCACCAAAAAATTTTTTTTTATTAAGACGGGTGCCTTTATAGATTAAAATAAAGAGAACTATTAATCCTTACATTTATTGCAATTTAAATAAATTAGTTTTGCTAAAATATCAATAGAAGCACCTCAATAATTAATGCAATATTAAAAATTAGTCAACATGAAGTGTTTGAGGTTATTTTTAATCATAAAATCTCAAACAACATATATTTATAAGTTTTTTCTCTAACCAAACATTAGAGATTAGCAAAATTTTAAAATAAGTTGGAGGGTATAGTTTTAATAATTCTTTTTAATATCTAAATTAAAAATTATCCTTATTCTTTAAATCCAGTGAACTTAGAAGGGTACAGAGATATCAAACTATGCAAGAATGCCAAAACAGGAGACTATATATTGAGCTGGACCGTGGCTAACCTAGGATTTAAAAGCCTTTTTGTCCAAATTTATGAGGCAGACTCCGAGCAACAAATTTATTCATCGGCGACTTCACCAAAAGTAAATTCTTCTACTTACAATGTCAAACGAACGTAAACAATTTATATACTATAATGAGTATTTTGATCCACAAAATAGAAGAATAATGACCTACTCCCATCCCGGCCATATTTATCCATTTTAAAAGGTGTATGTTTCTAAAGGCGTTTTTTTATATAAGCTTACTCTAATTAGGTTAAAACGTGACAAATTTATTTTATGACTGTCAACAATGAAAAAATGCTTCTCCTTAGATAAATTTGGTTTACGGACAAGAATGTGTTTCAACAACCTGCACAGTGTTTCAAAAAATCAGGAACGTTAGAATAATGTTACGAATTTTTGATGTGTTTTAGGCATTCAACAACAGAGGGCCTAGAGGCGTCAATATGTTACTCGAAATTATGCAGATTCAATTTAAATTAAAACCTGTAGTATAGGAGTTTCCGCCAAACCTGATTTCCCATTAAGGGACGGCTAACCCGTTCACTTTCTTTTTAACTTCCTAGCAGGCCCCATAGAGTTATATGAGATTAATCACGCGATGACTGGGGATTTAGACCAGCTCTCATGAAATTGGACGGCTTTTGGAATTCTTTGGTCATTCATCCAACTACTAACCAGGCTCAACTTTGCTTAACTTGGAGTGTATAATCATACAAAGCATGCGTCCAAGGTTTAATTTTCATTAAAAATTATATTAACAGCTGTTTTTTCTTCATTATTGGAATGTTTACTGCAATTTTAATTTGGGTTAAGAGCACATTTGCGGCATCGTTCCTAAAGTATTCGAATCTCTCGGCCATAAAATATCCATTCTATCTAGTGATGTCGCAAAAATATTACAGCATACAGGCCCTACAACCCTGGCAAAAGTCAATGGCGGGCCAGACCCATTAAAAGAGAAATATTAAAATGAATTCTAGATTTTATAAAAATTAACATGATCGCATTTATTTTTATCACAATATAAGGTTAAAAGGATATTGAATAAACGCCACCTTGTTGTATTTTTTATTTTATTAAAAAAAAATAAATAGAACACGAAACATATATTTGTTATCTGAATTAAAATCATACAAATTATTACTCTTTTACAAAAAAAATTTTGTTATTTGCCTTATAGGTGACCGGAAATTTGACTAGATCTTTAACCATACCACCAAAAGGTTTAAAATTGCTCAAGGGCCGTAATTACGTCGTAATCATGAAACAAAACGAATTGGATTTACGCAGTGAGTCCCGAGCTTACTTTGCCATCTGAAACTATAGCCGATTGGTGGGTGTATCATCACGCAATAACTCAATATAAAGGCCCATCATACAAGTCTATGATAAACTATTACAATAAAATTAATAATGTTATCTCTATATGTAAAGCAATAATTATATGTTTTTGTGTAATTCAAAAATAAATTTATATTGAATATCAAGAATGCAAACCTAATAATATACATATATAAATATAAAATTCAGGCATATATGAATAATGCAACTGTGACGAAATATAAATCTGAATAAAAAATGTTAGTAATTATTTAAAAGAAACAGAAAACAGGAAAAAAGAGAGATCAGCAAAAAATTAATAGGGGAGACCGGGGCGAAATGAATATATTTTTGCAAAATCGTTGCTGCTGACACATTTATAATCCAAAAGAAAAAATTAATGGCTCATTTTATAAATAATTCATTATATTTTATAAATTAATTTGTTCAATTAAAAAAATATAATTCTGTAAAAAGATATTGAACAATGTATAACCACTAGTATTAATCCATTTCGCCATATACGGGGTAAAATGAAACACCCAGGGGGGCAAAATGAAAGTGTAAAATTTATTAAATTGACAGCTTTACTTTTAAATAAACCTTATATTGAAAAATAAATATAGATTTAGATTATTTTATTCATAATTATATCATAATCAATTACAAACCTAAAAATCCCAACATCAAGGGGTTGAAGTCTATGTGAACAATGATGTGGTATGACCACTTTAATCCCAATATCTTAAAAGTTCACTGCTTTTATGGATATATGAGATACATAGTTATCCATAATTATAGTGCCTTTATTTAAAATATAATAATTCAATTTACTGGATCCTTATTTGAGCATTTAACATATTTTACAAAATGTTTTAAATACCCCACAAACTCTTCTTCTTTCATCCATCCTGAAAAATTGTAACGACCATCATTCCATTAGGACCTTTAGTTAATTCCACCTTTAAACCTTTTCAAGCCACTAAAGTCTAGTCTAAACAATAAATTAACTTTGGCCGGGCTAAGCCAATTTCTATGTTATAATTGACATATTATGCTATTAGCTATTGTCTAATTAGGACTTAAATATATATTTTATCTGTAAAATGAAATATTTCGAGACATTTTATTTGTGTTAACCAATTTATAGCCATAAAAATTAGCTGAAAATAGATAATTTACGGGCAGATGGTTGTATAATTTTGGGCTGGCTGTCCAAATTTGTGTCGATAACCCTCATTTGTCCAATGTGGGTTGGCACAAACATATTGATAAACTATCATCTACCGAGCCATTTATTTATGTTTTATTAGCTAGTTACTCGAAATTGTTACATTGCCACCGAAGTTTCCGTGAAAAAAATTTTTGATACATGACACGTAAGGTAAGACTGTATCATTGAAAGATTCTTGATCCGTAAGGACATCAAAGGACGACTAAAACTTAATAAGTTTTAATGCTAAGGACTTCTTTTTTCCATCGTTCTGCAGAAAAATATTCATTAGCATAAAATTTTACTTGTTTAAAATGGTTACGGTACATTTTATTTGACACAAAGTGCAAATAATTAAATAAAAATGCAATTTTTTCATTATATTTATATAAAGCGTTATTAGTTTTATCCCAAAAAATATTAAAAAAAAATTATGATTAACTAGTACAAGGAAATTGATAATGTTAGACATTGTAAAGGTAAAGAAATGAATAAAATGTCCATACACTTTGTATACTTACAAAATAAATTTATATTGAATATCCAGAATGCAAACCTAATAATATACATATATAAATATAAAATTCAGGCATATATGAATAATGCAACTGTGACGAAATATAAATCTGAATAAAAAATGTTAGTAATTATTTAAAAGAAACAGAAAACAGGTAAATAGAGAATCACCTAAATTATTAATCATGGACTACCGGGGCGAAATGTAATAAAATTTTTGCAAAATCGAACAGCTGACACAATAAATCTTTGTGGTCTATGAGCTAATTTTAGAGTTTAGGTCTGCCATCTTAAGATATCCAAATCCATTTTTCGAACTACAATTGAAAATTATAACAAACTAAAAATAAAAGACTCAACAAAAAAAACCTGAAAAAAATTATTAATATATCTATATCAGACTGCTAAAAATAAATTTGAATAACTTTAAATAATATTTTTATTATATATAAATAATACATTAGGCCCTGTTTAGACTGGGGTGTCAAATTTTTTTTATGTTTAAGAGCTTTAAAAAATTTGTTTGTAGTTATTTGAGATAGAAAATATAAGTCAAGTGATTATGAAAAAAAATTTTTTTTTATAGTTTAAAAAAATTATTTAACGAAAGAATAAAATCACAATAATAATAATAAAAATAGAACTTTACAAAAATAGAATGGAACATTTATAACATTGTTTGTAAATTAAAATAAGTAAAAAAAAAATAGTAAAAATGCTGGCTTTATAAACAGTATTCGTGGTGTGTCAAAAACTATCAATTTGGTTAAAATCACCAAGGAAAAAGTAATTATGGACGGAAAATATAAAAGAGATAGATCATGGGAATTCATTATTTTCAATTATTTTACTGACCTTGATATTTGTCGACCTGCGTAACATATCGTGTCCTATTTAGTTTAGTGTGCCAAATATTCTATGTAATTTAAGTGCTGAAAGATATTTATTTTTCAATATTCGGAATAAAAAATATTTGCGAAAGCTCTTTCAATATAAAAAATTTTTTAATAAATTTTTTTTAATTTAGTTAAATTTGGTCATTTTTAGGTATTTACTTATAAATAACCCATGGGTGAAAGAAACTTTGAAAAAAAAAGTTATAAGTATATATGACCCATGTGGATTTTTTGCCCCATTGCCTTATTATCACACATTTTTGGAAAAATGAAAATTATAAGTAGATATGACCCATGTGGATTTTTCGCCCCAATAATCACATATTTTTTGCCGACAAATTTTTGAGAGTAATGAGCTAGAGATTTTAAATTTTTTCTTTTAAGGTTTTCTGGAGGTCGCAAAATCTGTCAATCAATTGTTATTTTTTTGATATGGATAGATCTAAGGAGCCAAGGTGGAAGAAAACTACGAAAAACGGCAAACAATTATGAGATAAGGCCAATGTATGCTTTTATGTTTTCATAAACTTATTTTTTCTGACTTTGATGTTGGACCTGTGTAATACAGTTTGAAGATATTTAAAATTTTTAAATGTGATTGAAATCTTTTATCCTACCCAGACCTATAAATTTTTGGGCAAAACTTATTTTTTCATTTATCGAAATTAAGAAACATAAAGGGTTTTAGCTTTAGTTTACTGCTAATATTTTGTATCTATTTACATTTGATTTTTTTAATCTGTCATAAAATTTTTGAAAAGCAAATTTGAGCTTAGTCAAAAAACAGGTTTATTTTTAACGCTATCTCCATACCTTTTAGATTTAACATTTAATGTGTTGTAGGTTTAGATGGCATTTTATTGAGCATTCATTAACTTAGGAATAATAAAATATGTCAAAATGCTTTATTAATTGATTATCTTTCCAGGCATAAGGGCTAAACAGCAATATTATGTTTTATTTGACTAAAGTTGTATCATTCATTCAATTGTGGCTGTGGCCATGTCGAATTAATTTTTAATATATATTAAATGAGTGAAGAAAACACATATTATGGTTATATTAAGGCATTCTGCCATATTGACTGGGCACTATTCATAGAGCGCGTTGACAGATAGGACCAATATTTTCTATTTTATCAAAAAATTCAAATTTTAAGACGCAGGAAAAGCATTACTCGTCAACTGCTTTAATATGTGTTATTTTGATACAAAATTTAGACAAACTTAAAAAAATTAATAGTTTTATTAGGTCATTGTAAGCACGAGCTACAAAATTAGTATAATTTGGGTAATATTTGAAAATATCTGTGGGGAAAATGCAATTTTAGGCAGGGCTGGGAAAAAAAACTAAATGGGCTTTTTTTTAACAAGTTTTAGTTTTTTTTTCCAAATGCCCACAAACTCGTGAGCATGGCAAAAGAAAAGCCCCTTTTCTTGCTTAAAGAAAAGGGGCATGTTTAAAAAAAGCCCCTTTTCCTTAAAAAAAACTCCTAGGAGCTTTAAGAAAAAATAACCCCCCCATCAAAATTTTTTGAAATTATTATAAAGAAAACATAAAATGGGTTTTTTGGGGCTTTTTTTAAGAGCCAATTTTTGTGGGTTTTTTTAACCCCTTTTCTTAGTAAGGGCTTTTTTTTGAATTCTTATTCTCTCCCTTTATTTTTGCCCCCCTTTATTTTTTTATGTTTTAGGGGAAAAAATGAGCCAAAGTTTTTTGGCTCATTGTTTTCCCAGCCCTGGTTTTAGGTAAACAATGTGATTTTCTATGACTATAGATATATTAGAGAATTTTAAAAATAATATTGATTTTGATTAAGACTATGTCTGTATTAGTTTTAATTACCAAAAAAACAAGATTGCATCGGCCTCGGCTTTATTAATATAACGCGTAAACGCGCTTTCGTATATGTAATTTACAATTGTCCCTATAAAAAAACCGTAGAAGACATGGCCTAAGGTAAATGATGAGCTCAGATTCTAAAATAAATTTTATTTTAAATTAAAAATATGTAATTTTAAAGGATACACAAAATTTAATTGGACCCTTAAAATAAAATAACAACCGATATATGTCTAGGACGACTATTTGCAAATAGGTTTTGTTGTGGTAGGGAAAAGTGGTTAATTAATTTACAAGTCACATTGCCTCCTCTAATATAGTCAACTATATTGAAACGGATGAGAGTAATTTGTGAAATATAAGTTACAAGTGATTTTTTATGTAAAACTAATTCTCGAACCTTCTTTAGGATATTCCCGAGGTCGCAAAATCCGTGGATTTCGTAAAAAAAAGAATATTTTTTTTTTCGTTATGGACGAGTAGCTGAAGACGGAAAAAACTACGAAAACTGGAAATTTTAAGTGAAATAAGGCTATTATGGAGATGTATACCTTTATTAAATTGATATTTGTCGACTTTTGTATGCTATGTGCAGGGCTGGGAAAACAATGAGCCAAAAACTTTGGCTCATTTTCTCCCCTAAAACATAAAAAAAGAAAGGGGGGCAAAAATAAAGGGCCAAAATAAGAATTCAAAAAAAGCCCTTACTAAGAAGAGGGGCAAAAAAGAACCCACAAAAAGTGGCTCTTAAAAATAGCCCCAAAAAACCCATTTTATGTTTTCTATAATAATTTCAAAAAATTTTAATGGGTGGGTTTTTTTTTAAAGCTCCTAGGAGTTTTTTTTAAGAAAAGGGGCTTTTTTATACATGCCCCTTTTCTTTAATCAAGAAAAGGGGCTTTTCTTTTGCCATGCCCACGAGTTTGTGGGCATTTGGAAAAATAAACCCAAAAACTTGTTAAAAAAGCCCATTTAGTTTTTTTCCTAGCCCTGGCTATGTGTATATCAACTGTTAGCGTCCAAAGGCTATATTCTGCCGACGGTACATTTTCTGTGCTTAACCTCATCCAAACTTATATTCAGAAGCGAAATTTTATTAAACGTAAAAATAGCAAAAACTTAAATCCTAGAATATAGTTTATATATTACCTCAACGTCCAGGTCATCCGCTGGATGGCATAATTTACAAACAAATTATTTGATCGGTAATATTTGATTTATACCAATATATTCAATTTCTATATTTCTTGCCTGTCTTTTTTTTTTAAAAATTAGAGGTTAAATCACCTAATTACTCTCATACTATTCTTAAATATGTTAATTGAAACTTTCTATAAAGTCAACCGGCATAATCATTTTTTAAAAAAATAATTGATTAAAATTGAGGATCAACGTTCTATTAACAAATTAGTGAGAAAAAAAACTTGGGCCAATATTATTATTAAGTTTTTTAGGAGATTGTGTAAAGGGAGCTGAAAATGGGGTACAATATTCTATTTTCTTATTATTATGGTCACCGAAAGTTAAAAGTTGCCAGTGTGAAATAGCTGTATTCCGCAAACACAATTACCAAAACAGTCTAACTGCGGCAGATGGGAGAAAGAAGCAGGACGGTATCTAAGGTATCTAATTAATTTGGGTCGTAGATGAATTAAACAAATATTAAAATCTTCTAATATAAAATTATTAAATGTTTGAAAAATTTTTGTTTAGTTTTTT
>JAUIRJ010000119.1:0-60785 GCA_030555515.1 Acutogordius australiensis | reverse complement strand
TTTGGCATAACGGCAAATGAATTTCTAAAAGTTTGACTATTAGGGTTGCTAATCCTAAACCTGGACATTTTATATCAATTTTTATGCTTTCAAGAAAAAAAATTACAAAATTAAAATAACATCGATCTTTAAAAATATTACACACCTGAAATGTTCTGGGGTTGTTAATAACACAGCCATCCCGGTTGCCAATTAAATCCAACATTTTGCATACTTTTTTTCTTTCCAAACTTTACGCAAAATATTTGATGGAAATGAGAATTTAGGAGTGCTAACATACAGAAAACGTGGCGAAAAACTTTATTTTTATTATAATTAATTAAAAATTTTAAAAATGACAAGAAGATTTAAAAAGCTTTTTCAAATTAATTATCCTAAATGTCAAATAAAAATAAAACGTAATAAATATTAGTATCTAAGCCCTTCAGAACATAAGCACCACATTATAGCATAAAATTTACCAAATCCTATTTAATTTTCAGATTTGATCTTCAAAATTTGTTTAATAGTTAGTTTTTTAATTTTTTTTAATTCTTTGATTTTTGAATAATGTAAATTTTGCCATAGCCTCGACTTAGATAAATTTAATATTAATACAAGATTATTATTTATTAAGATTGATAAAAAAAATATTATATATATGTATTTTTCAAATTAAAGCATCTGATATTTTAAAATCATACTTAAAAATATTTTTAGATTTAAAAAAATAATTTTTAAGTCTTAGTTGATTGTTGGTACCTTTATGAGCAGCCTTACCAACAACGATTTCAAGTCCTAACCTGAGTAGATATGTTTTAGCAATAATATCTCTGGAAGCAAAGGTCATAATGTTGTTAAAATAACATTTTACGTTATATTAGTTTTTTAATCTAACAAGTATTATTCTATTTAATTAATTTAACCATTTTGTAGCATATGCAAATGGTTATTTAAAATCACATCACGATCAACTAAATCAATTTATTTTTGTATGTCCTATTTATTAAGCAGCCAAAATTATGCCAAATTACCTTTATAAATGACGCTTAATTCTAGATTTCTACACAATTTAGTTTATTTAATTTTTAGACAATTATTATTTATTTCAATAATAAATTTAACATTTATTCTATTATTTGGATAATTTGGTAAATATAGGAAAATTGAAAATGATTCTAAAAATGTATTCGCAATCTTTATGCAAACTTTGTTATGGGAAAACGTCCTTTGTGACAGAATTTTTTCCTTTAGGGTCATCTCCCGCCAAGGACCATATTGTAATACCTCCTAATCTCTGACTGGTTATTAGCCTTATCTAACAATTAAAAAGTTGTATTAAGGTAAGTATTTATAATGACTGCATATGGGTTATAATTTAATTAAGATAATGAAAATGTATTGGCAAAACAAAATTATTTTATATTGCTCTTATTTTACCTTGTTGAAAAACACATTTTATCTTTTTGGCTCTATTTTAACTTGTGATGAAAACAAAAATTGAAAGATGTCTAATTCAAAACCCTCTTATCTAAAATATCTAGAATGATGAATGTGTTAGCTGTATTTACAAAATAGGTAACAATACGATATATTATTATTAATGAAAGTTACCGTCAGGAATTTAATGGTATTACTAATTCTATATACATTTTTTCTTTCTTTTTAGGCTTAATGTTACCTAAAAAATTTTTAACAGAAATAGTGAGTATTTACCAAAATTTTATAATAGGGTAATCGAATCTTACATTTTACTGACAAAATTTTTTTGAGCTTAAAAGTTTTAGACCATGTAAAAAAATTAGGTTATAAAAGCGTTTTCACATCAAAATCTCCTAAATGGCCAATTTATAATATGATTGAATAAAAAAATTCAAAAATATGTTTTATTTTTTGAAACCTCATGTGGTTGTTGAAACGACTCTTAATATTTTTATGAAGATGGCTTACGTAAAAATTTTTTAGGCCAAATTGAACTGATTTTTTGCAAAAAAAAGAGATATTTCGTTTTTCTTTTTTGTTTTATGTCCGGTAAAAACTTATTTTCGTTGTTTTAAAATATGACGTTGAACGCGCCCTAAAATAGGTTTTAAAAATAAAGACTTTATTTAACATTAACGTCTTGGCATCATATAAAAAAACGTGTTTTGATTGATATGAAAGTCTATGTGTTTTTAATTTTTTTATAAATGTATAATAAAGCCCCGCGCCTAATGCTTATTGAAATTAGATTGCATAAACAAAAAAATGTATTAAAAATCGTAAAGATGGTAGTTTTTGATCTGATTGGTTAATCTTTCTCAAAAATTAGCGACTTGTGTTGTTACGTTTAAAAAATTTTTTAATTTTGATAAGGACACGTGCAAAAGTGAGTTTTTATTTTCGTAAAATTTTCAAAATTCTAAAATTTTTATTTTTTTCAAAATTTTTTTTTAAATTTTTTATTTCCAGAATAAGCATTTTATGCGCATAAACTAAATTAGCTTAACTTCTTAAAAATTTGCGTTTTATTTCAAAATTAAATTTTTAAAAATTTTTTTAAATTTTACGAAAATAAAAACTCACTTTTTCACCGTGCCCTAAGACGCAAATAGATCAGCACATGACCACGTTTGTTTTACTTTGCAATCTTTAATAATGTCGCGATGAGCGCAGTTATTTCTACAATTTTGGCCATGTTATAAATTCCAACGAAAAACACCCCTACCAAGGCGCTTTTAATGTTGAATTATATTTTTATATTTTAATAAACTTTTATTTTTAAAGTGTATTTTTACAATAATATGCCAATTATAATAACTAACACATTATTCTGTATTTAAAGATTTATAAATTTTTCAGAATCTTTTAAAATGGTCCAAAAATTAACAACATTGAGCAGCGCGCCCTAATATCAAACAATTCTGATTTTAATGGGTCACCTTTTTACGTATGCTTCTATCGTTTTCGTAACTCACGAATTCACTGTCGGAGTAGGCAAATGGTGATTGATACATTTCATCATAGCCCTGCGACCAATTGCCTTCAAATAAATAATTGCAGACCTAGAGAATAAAAATGAGCTATTAAATTGTTTATTAATTTATATGAAAGATTTTAGATAGGGCCATGGTCTTTAGTTAATATTAATGGCGGTTCAATAATTGTTTCAAATTTGGCAAAAAAAGTCAAAAAAAAATTATCGGACTTTATATTTAGATATAAGGCTGAGGTCCATAACATTCTTATTTACCATAACTGGAATATACGATTATGCTATCCAAAATTAATGTCGGTGCCTTATCAAAATCGCGTTTTTAGGTTGGGTTTATAAAAAGACGAGATAAAAATTTTTAATAGTGTTCCCCCGATTTAGTTTATTGGATTTCTTGCAAAATTAAAGAAAAGTCAGGTTTTCCCACCTACGAACAGATTAGAATCACCCTTGAAAGGCAAGGGTTTATTTAAAAAAAATTTAATAACCAAATGAAGCCTGATCTAGTAGTCAAATTATATGAGATTTAATTTATTTTTTAGATACTTAAACGGGCAAATATATTTATATTTCTATATTTTTTTTAAAATGAAATAGGCCAAGTCCGAAGTAATTAATATTACCTCGCTGTATAAAAGGTATCCCGGTTGCTCACGGTAGGTTCCGGCGGATCCACACTTACTAAATACCGGTTTCATTTTCTTTAGTGTATCCGCCAGGTGTCCCGATTTGATTCTTCTGTCATTAAGACGCCTCCATTTTTGTAGTAGGTTTAACTGAGTAACAATGTCTCAGTGCTTTATAACTCCGTCCAAAGGCTGCCACACCCATTAATATTTTGTGGGGCGGGAATCCTTTTTCCAACCAATGTGTCCAGCGATTTTTCCTTTCCGTTACATTGTGTAATAAAATTTTTATAGATACGAAGTTTACGTTATACTCTTTAGCAGTTCAGCAAATTTTTGAGAGTTATGAGCTAATTGCAGAGATACCATCGATTTTCAAATCCGTTTACCGTTTTTTCTAATTAAACTTTGTAAGTCAGCTATAAACACTAAGAATTTTTAATAAAAAAAAACAAAAAGATTTAGCTTACCTTCAAATTCAAACTACAAATAATATTATTAAAAACCGATAATATATCTTGTCGTCTTTACGTTGGGATGCCAAATATTTTCTATTAACTAAATGTTGATGTAAGAGCTTACAATACATAAAAATTTTATTTTACATTATTTAAGGTTAAAGTTATATGTTACAAGTGATTTTGTAGGCAAAAAAAATAAAATTTTGAATTTTTTCTCTTTGGATTTTCGAGATAGCAACAAAATCTGCCAATTTGGGTAAAAAAGGCACAGAACAAAATCTCAGAAAGCGAAAGAAACTATAAAAACGGAAATTATATATGAGACAAGGCCATCGGGATCCATTTATGTCAACAACTTCTTTTTTCTGACATTGATATTTGTCAGCCTGTGTAATTACTTATGCATATATATATATATATATATATATATATATATATCATATATATATATATATATATATATCATATATATATATATATATATATATATATATATATATATATATATATATATATGGTCAATTCCACCTCAAATCGACAAACTTTTTCCCTTGAAGTCTCAGTTTTGGCTGAAATTTGGTACAATGGTAGGGTCCTAGGGTGCTGATAAAAACCTAATTTTTTTTTGACCGGAAGTGATTTTTGACCGAGATATGAGCAAAAATATTTTTCATTTTTTTGCAAAAAAAAAATTTGAGGCAACTTTGCGCGCATGTATCATCAAAAGTATTGTAGCTAGAGTCATAATTTTTTTTTTATTTTGAAGATCGTAATAAGGGCTACCTTAGATGCAAAAAATATTAAAAAAATTTTTTTTTAAGTTACCAAAAAATTAAAGTCAAGTTTAGACACAAATAGCTCAAAAACGTATCTTTGAATTTTCTGAAAAATTTATATAATATGGCCCTTAATAATGTTAATAAATATATGATTTAAAAAGTTTGAGACCGGCATGACTTTTTACAAAATTTAAAAAAATCAATTTTTTGCACTAATTTTGGGACACATTTATGCCCTTTGCACTATATTAGAATATGCCAATGTGCCAAATTTGACAGTATTCAAAAAGCATGGCATATAGGCAATTATGTTAGACCATAATAGTTTGATTTATTTGATTATTAATATTATAAAATTTACAATGAAAAAGTGAACCTCAAAACCGAAAAAAGTGAAAATTTTGCCAATTTTTAAAATCGACTTTCTGGTTAACCAGCCAACTTTTTTTTAATATTTAACATTTATTTTATAGATAAATTATTGCTTAATAACATATAATAGCCCCAGCTTTTTTCATTCGATTTTGACTCTTCTACAACAAAAATACCAAAATTTGCCAAAAAACAGCAAATTTTTAGGTGTCAAAAAACTAACGCAGATTGTATTCATCTATGCAAGCTTATTTTTTTTATTATTTTTGCATAATTAACTAATAATATTTAGAACCTATAAAATCAGTTATAATTTGACTGTTTAAGTGTTACAAAAATAGTATATACGTTAGGTATAGAAAATCTTAAAAGAACGAGATAGGAAAATTACAAAATAAGGAGACCATGAAATCATTCCATTTATTTTGATGAAATTTAAATTTTTATATTATTAAAAACATATTCTTGTGTAAAAATTCGTTAGGAACACATTAGGGTATAAAAAACTTAGGTCATTGCCCAAATCTATATGCCCATAGAATCAAGTCACAGTAATATTTCCTCTTTCTTTAATAGGTTTAGTGCGTCTATATTATAAAACTAAAATGTAATTGGAACTTAAATTGTTGGTTTTTAAACTTTATTAAGGTCAGTTAGATATATATGGTGTTCCTTGCTCTAAATAGCCTTTCAAAAACTTATTTGGCATTTGTAAAAATTAGTAAAAAAGACTGAATGTCTATATTTTGTTTATATTAAATTGGGTCTAATATTTAGTCTTAAAATTCATCATTGAAGCTAATTCTGCCCGTTATAATCATTTAAGGTTGTTTAACCCTAAAATTGACTTCTTTTATGTAGTTATAATATCAAAAAACCATATCACTATGTTTCATAAAATAATTGACTTTTTACGTTTATTTTAAGTTTGTTGATAATCATAAAAAAAGAAAATCTGTTAAATCATAATATTCTAAATAGGCCAAATATATTCTATTTTACTTATTTTTGTCAGATTTAACGTTGTTGAGGCTGTTTTATTTAAAAACTATTAATTAATAGAAAAAAATTAATTTTTACAAATTTTTTAACCTTATTATTTTTTCTAAAATCCTCTTAAATTTATTTTTATCCAATAAATTTAACAAATTTATTGAATTTTGCCGAGGATAAATATTGAGAATTATGTACATATTCTAATATTGTTCATCAAACTAAAAATGACTAGTTAAAGTTAACATATATTAGCATAAAAATTTTAAGTTTTTATTTTTTACACTTTAAAATTTCAAAAAACCTGGCAAACTTTGGTTTTTATTTCATAAAAAGCTATGGGTACGTTAAAAACTGTTGGGGGAAATATATGTTATATAGTGATGTTTTATGTATAAAATGCAGTTTTAAATTTTCAAATTGGTTTGGTAGTGACCCAGAAAGTCGGCTTAGAAGATAGAAGTAAAATACTGAAAATTACCAATTTTTTTGTTCTAAAGTTCCCCTTTTCTTTCCAAAATTGACAATAGTTTGAATCAAATTAATAAAACTGTTATAGCCTAACATATTTGCCCCTATGTCTAACTTCTTATATATAAACAAATTTGGCACTTTTAAATATTTTAATATAGTACAGGGAGCAAATTTTTGTCTAAAATTCAAAAAAAAAAATTTTTTTTTTAAATTTTTAAAAAGTCTAGTCGGTCCCATACTTTTGAGTTCACATATTAATAATGAATACTAAGGACTGTATTTCAGCAATTTTTCAAGAAATTTAAAAATACGTTTTTTTAGTTATATCAAATTGAATGTTCTTTACAAAATTGTAAAATTTCAAAAAAATAATTTTAAAATAATAAACACATGCAAGATAGCCCTTATTGTCCTCTTCAAAATAAAAAAAAAATTAAGTCTCTAGCTATAATACTTTTTGACTTATAACCTCGCAAAGTTGCATCAAATGTGAAAATTCACCTTGCAATTTTTTTTTCTTTCGCCCCTATCTTCGTCAAAAATCACTTCCGGTCAAAAAAAATTTCCAGATTATGAGATACTCTTAGATACTACCTCCATGCAAAATTTCAGCCAAATCAAAAGGGGTACCCTTCCCGGACTTGTTGGATTGAGGTGGAATTGACCATTAAGCATTGAGTTAATTATATATATGTTATATAAATTTAAAAATAAAAACATATGTAAAATAAATAAAAAAAATAACAAAATATTTAAATTAATTGAAGTTTATTGGACGGCAATAAATCAATAAAACATATATTAAATAAATTTTAAAAATAACAAAAAAATTTAAATATATATGGTCAATTCCACCTCAATCCAACAAATCCGGGAAGGGTACCCCTTTTAATTTGGCTAAAATTTTGCATGGAGGTATTATCTAAGGGTATCTCATAATCTGGAAATTTTTTTTGACCGGAAGTGATTTTTGACGGAGATAGGGGCAAAAGAAAAAAAAAATGCAAGGTGAATTTTCACATTTGATGCAACTTTGGAAGGTTGTAAGTCAAAAAGTATTATAGCTAGAGACTTAATTTTTTTTTTATTTTGAAGAGGACAATAAGGGCTATCTTTCATGTGTTTATTTTTTAAAAAAATTTATTTTAAATTTTTAAAATTTTATGAAGAGTATTCAGTTTAAAATAACTAAAAAAGCGTTTTTTTAAATTTCTTGAAAATTTGCTAAAATATACTCCTTTATATTCTTTATAAATATTTTAACTCAAAAGTCTGGGACCGACATGACTTTTTTTAAAAAAATAAAAAAAAATAATTTTTTTTTTGATTTTCAGACAAAAATTTGCTCCCTGTACTATATTAAAATATTTAAAAGTGCCGAATTTGTTTATATATAAGAAGTTAGACATAGGGGCAATCATGTTAGGCTATAACAGTTTTATTTATTTGATTCAAACTATTGTCAATTTTGGAAAGAAAAGGTTAACTTTAGAACAAAAAAATTGGTAATTTTCAGTATTTTACTCCTATCTTCTAAGCCGACTTTCTGGGTCACTACCAAACCAATTTGAAAATTTAAAATTGCATTTTATAAATAAAACATCACTATATAACATAAATTTCCCCCAACAATTTAAGGTACCCATAGCTTTTTATGAAATAAAAACCAAAGTTTGCCAGGTTTTTTGAAATTTTAAGATGTAAAAAATAAAAACTTAAAATTTTTATGCTAATATATGTTAACTTTTACTAGTCATTTTTAGTTTGATGAACAATATCAGAATATGTACATAATTCTCAATATTTATCCTCGGCAAAATTCAAAAAATTTGTTAAATTTATTGGATAAAAAAAAATTTAAGAGGATTTTAGAAAAAATAATAAGGTTAAAAAATTTGTAAAAATTAATTTTTTTCTATTAATTAATAGTTTTTAAATAAAACAGCCTCAACAACGTTAAATCTGACAAAAATAAGTAAAATAGAATATATTTGGCCTATTTAGAATATTATGATTTACCAGATTTTCTTTTTTTATGATTATCAACAAACTTAAAATAAACGTAAAAAGTCAATTATTTTATGAAAGATAGTGATATGGTTTTTTGATATTATAATTACAAAAAAGAAGTCAATTTTAGGGTTAAACAACCTTAAATGATTATAACGGGCAGAATTAGCTTCAATGATGAATTTTAAGACTAAATATTAGACCCAATTTAATATAAACAAAATATAGACATTCAGTCTTTTTTACTAATTTTTACAAATGCCAATTATGTTTTTGAAAGGCTATTTAGAGCAAGGCACACCATATATATCTAACTGACCTTAATAAAGTTTAAAAACCAACAATTTAAGTTCCAATTACATTTTAGTTTTATAATATAGACGCACTGAACCTGTTAAAGAAAGAGGAAATTTCACTGTTACTTGATTCTAAAGGCATATGGATTTGGGCACTGACCTAAAGTTTTTTATAACTAAATGCGTTCCTAACGAATTTTAACACAATTATATGTTTTAATAAATATAACAAATTACAAATTTAATTAAAATAATAGAATGATTTCATAATCTCCTTTTTTGTAATTTACCTATCTCGTTCTTTTAAGATTTTCTATACATAACATATATACTATTTTTTTAACACTTAAACAGGCAAATTATGACTGATTATATAGATTCTAGATATTATTAGTTAATTATGGAAAAATAATAAAAAAATAAGCTTGCACAGACGAATACAATCTGCGTTAGTTTTTTGACACCTGAAATTTGCTGTTTTTTGGCAAATTTAGGTATTTTTATTGTAGAAGCGTCAAAATCGAATGAAAAAAGCTGGGGCTATTATATGTTATTACGCGATATTTTATTTATAAAATGAATGTTAAATATTTAAAAACTGTTGGCTGCTTAACCAGAAAGTCGATTTTAAAAACAGGCAAAATTTTCACTTTTTTTGGTTTTAAGGTTCACTTTTTCATTGTAAATTTAATAATAGTAGTAATCAATTAAATCAAACTATTATGGTCTAACATAATTTCCCATATGTCCTGCTTTTTGAATACTGTGAAATTTGGCACATTGGCATATTCTAATATAGTGCAAAGGGCATAAATATGTCCCAAAATTAGGGCAAAAAATTGATTTTTTTAAATTTTGTAAAAAGTCATGCCGGTCCCAAACTTTTTAATTCATATATTTATTAACATTATTAAGGGTCATGTTATATAAATTTTTCAGAAAATTCAAAGATACGTTTTTTGAGCTATTTGTGTCTAAACTTGACTTTAATTTTTTGGTAACTTAAAAAAAATTTTTTTTAAATATTTTTTGCATCTAAGGTAGCCCTTATTACGATCTTCAAAATAAAAAAAAAATTATGACTCTAGCTATGATACTTTTGATGATACATGCGCGCAAAGTTGCCTCAAATTTTTTTTTTGCAAAAAAATGAAAAATATTTTTGCTCATATCTCGGTCAAAAATCACTTCCGGTCAAAAAAAATTTAGGTTTTTATCAGCACCCAAGGACCCTACCAATGTACCAAATTTCAGCCAAAACTGAGACTTCAAGGGAAAAAGTTTGTCGATTTGAGGTGGAATTGACCATATGGTCAATTCCACCTCAAATCGACAAACTTTTTCCCTTGAAGTCTCAGTTTTGGCTGAAATTTGGTACATTGGTAGGGTCCTTGGGTGCTGATAAAAACCTAAATTTTTTTTGACCGGAAGTGATTTTTGACCGAGATATGAGCAAAAATATTTTTCATTTTTTTGCAAAAAAAAAATTTGAGGCAACTTTGCGCGCATGTATCATCAAAAGTATTGTAGCTAGAGTCATAATTTTTTTTTATTTTGAAGATCGTAATAAGGGCTACCTTAGATGCAAAAAATATTTAAAAAAAATTTTTTTTAAGTTACCAAAAAATTAAAGTCAAGTTTAGACACAAATAGCTCAAAAAACGTATCTTTGAATTTTCTGAAAAATTTATATAACATGACCCTTAATAATGTTAATAAATATATGATTTAAAAAGTTTGGGACCGGCATGACTTTTTACAAAATTTAAAAAAATCAATTTTTTGCACTAATTTTGGGACACATTTATGCCTTTTGCACTATATTAGAATATGCCAATGTGCCAAATTTGACAGTATTCAAAAAGCAGGACATATGGGCAATTGTGTTAGACCATAATAGTTTGATTTAATTAATTACTACCATCATTAAATTTACAATGAGAAAGTGAATCTTAAAACCGAAAAAGGTGAAAATTTTGCCTGTTTTTAAAATCGACTTTCTGGTTAACCAGCCAACCTTTTTTTAATATTTAACATTTATTTTATAGATAAAATATTGCTTAATAACATATAATAGCCCCACTTTATTTCACTCGATTTTGACGCTTCTACAATAAAAATACCTAAATTTGCCAAAAAACAGCAAATTTTCAGGTGTCAAAAAACTAACGCAGATTGTATTCGTCTGTGCAAGCTTATTTTTTATTATTTTGGCAAAATTATCTAAAAATATCTAGAACCTATATAATCAGTCATATTTTGCCTGTTAAAGTGTTAAAAAAATAATATATATGTTATGTATAGAAAATCTTAAAAGAACTAGATAGGTAAATTATAAAAAAATGAGATTATTAAATCATTTCATTATTTTTATTAAATTTGTAATTAAATGTATTTATTAAAACACACTTTTGTGTTAAAACTCGTAAGGAACGCATTTAGTTATAAAAAACTTTAGGTCAATGCCCAAATCTATATGCCCATAGAATCAAGTAACAGTAATATTTCCTCTTTCTTTAATAGGTTTAGTGCGTCTATATTATAAAACTAAAATGTAATTGAAACTAAAATTGTTGGTTTTTAAACTTTATTAAGGTCAGTTAGATATATATTGTATGCCTTGTTCTAAATAGTCTTTCAAAAACATATTTGGCATTTGTAAATATAAGTAAAAAAGACTGAATGTCTATATTTTATTTATATTAAATTGGGTCTAATATTTAGTCTTAAAATTCATCATTGAAGCTAATTCTGCCCGTTATAATCATTTGAGGTTGTTTAACCCTAAAATTGACTTATTTTATATAATTATAATATCAAAAAACCATATCACTATGTTTCATAAAATAATTGACTTTTTACGTTTATTTTAAGTTTGTTGATAATCATAAAAAAGAAAATCTGTTGAATCATAATATTCTAAATAGGCCAGATATAATCTATTTTACTTATTTTTGTCAGATTTAACGTTGTTGAGGCTGTTTTATTAAAAAACTATTAAATAAAAGAAAAAAATAAATTTTTACAAATTTTTATACCTTATTATTTTTTCTAAAATCCTCCCAAAGTTTTTTTTATAAAATAAATTTAACAATTTTTTTGATTTTTGCCGAGGATAAATATTGAGAATTATGTACATATTCTAATATTGTTTATCAAACTTAAAAGGACTAGTAAAAGTTAACAAATATAAGCATACAATTTTTAAGTTTTTATTTTTTACACTTAAAATTTCAAAAAACCTGGCAAACTTTGGTTTTTTTTCATAAAAAGCTATGGGTACGTTAAAAAATGTTGGGGGAAATTTATGTTATATAGTGATGTTTTATGTATAAAATGCAATTTTAAATTTTCAAATTGGTTTGGTAGTGACCCAGAAAGTCGGCTTTGAAGATAGGAGTAAAATACTGAAAATTACCAATTTTTTTGATCTGAAGTTCCCTTTTTCTTTCCAAAATTGACAATAGTATGAATCAAATAAATAAAACTGTTATAGCCTAACATAATTGCCCCTATGTCTAACTTCTTATATATAATTAAATTTGACACTTTTAAATATTTTAATATAGTGCAGGGAGCAAATTTTTGTCTGAAAATCAAAAAAAAAATTATTTTTTTGAATTTTTCAAAAAAAAGTCATGTCGGTCCCAAACTTTTGAGTTCAAATATTTATAAAGAATATTAAGGACTATATTTTATCAATTTTTCAAGAAATTTAAAAAAATGCTTTTTTAGTTATTTTAAACTGAAAATTCTTCATAAAATTGTAAAAATTTAAAATAAATTTTTTAAAATAATAAACACATGCAAGATAGCCCTTATTGTCCTCTTCAACATAAAAAAAAAATTAAGTCTCTACCTATAATACTTTTTGACTTATAACTTCCCAAAGTTGCATCAAATGTGAAAATTCACCTTGCGATTTTTTTTTCTTTTGCCCCTATCTCCGTCAAAAATCACTTCCGGTCAAAAAAAATTTCCAGATTATGAGATACCCTTAGATACTACCTCCATGCAAAATTTAAGCCAAATCAAAAGGGGTACCCCTCCCGGACTTGTTGGATTGAGGTGGAATTGACCATATATATATATATATATATATTGGGCCTTCTTATATTTTTATGTGTTGCCACATTTTAATGATTTTAAACACTGTTTATTGTAGAGGTTGATAAAAGAAAGGATTGGACTGACTCAAGTTTTGATCTAATTGCTTGGTAGAACTTAAAATTTTAAATTAAATTGATGAACCATATTTTTCTACACCGAATAAATTACCACATTTTCTTCATTGATTAGGCTCCGGTAAGGACTTAAATAGCCTACCAATTTTGATTTGTCCCAACAGCCGTTGTAGTCGTACGTCATTATAGTGATGTAATCAACATACCTAGGCAATAATTTGATACTTATAATCTACTGTTGTTTGGCCAATATAAAGACCGATTATGCATAAAAAAAAATTGTTTTTGATATTTTATTATCCGACCCAGTTATAAATATACTTTATTGTAAAGTCTTATAAAAATTAAGATTAGCCAATAATAAAAATTTTTCGTTCAAATAGCTTTAGACTTAAAAAATCAGCTACTCACTATGTTTCAAAATTTGAGATAAAAAGCTTACAGATTAATTGGTAAATATTAAAACTATTTAACTATCCCTATTGAAATAAATTTTTGGAGGATACAATATAGAAATTTTATATTTATGAAAAAGACAAATTGAGAAGTTGGTTGTTAAATACACAGATTAGCCTTAAAAAATAACGCAGCGGAAGGTCAAGCAAAAACAATTTAAAATTTAGGGCTACAAGAGAATCTAGGAGGGGTTTTACTAATTTTATTTATGAGTTCACAAACTTTGTTTCGAAAAGCACTTTTGCAAATATTTTTTTTACATATACAAATTTAATTAAGTTGCAATTTATAACCATTCGAAAAAACTTATTTTTCCCCATTTTAACCAATGGCCGGCCACTGATTTTCCATACTATCTAATTTCCGAATTATCTAGGACATAAAATTTATGGTTGAATAGTTTACAAAAAATGTTTATTGTTCAAACTTTGAAATCGCCGGTATATCATAACCAATTTTCACAATTTCTGTATCAGCAGACCCTGTCATAACAAGGAGCAACTTTTTTCCAAAGTTAGTTTCGTACGAATCAAATTCTAATCGAATTTCCTAGGGGTGTGAGTATAAATCAAAAATTATAAATAAAATATAGAAAAAACTTGGTCAAAAATATTTTGCTCCAAATTTTCAATTTTCGGAAGTTACTAAGAGTATAAGTAAAGATGATACTATTTTTTTATGTTTATTATTAAAATAGGATAATTTAGGCATATAAAAGATGTGAGCATTGAGTCTAATAACACTACAAATAGGACAGTAGGGGGCGTTTTAGCAAATTTTTGAATTACAATTAGATCAGTTAACAATTAAAAACAGAAAATTAAATACGCAGTTAAAATTTTTCATATATCAACTGTAGCTCAGTTATATTTTTAGACGTTGTCTATCAGCTATAACTTCGTCAAAAATTTAAATAAAAAAACAGCATAGTTAATATTATAACACTGGACAACAAAAAAAACAACATAAACGATTTTTTGAGGGTTTAGTAGAGAATTTTCTTGCGATAATGATCCCGAGTATATTTTTTTTCTCCAATGCCTCCAATTTAATCTAAACCCCGTCCAAAGTTCAGAAAAAATTCACAAAATTTCTTTAACTATTAATTTTTTCAAAAAATCTATTGGCATATTCAGATTCCTTATAAAAAACATATCTCAAAAAGGTTATGGCTCAAAATTATTTGCAATTTACTTTTAAGTTATTTAAGATCAAACGAATTTTATGACGAAAACCACTAATTTAATAAAAATAAAAAAAATTTAATATAATAAAAAAATTTGCCTCACAATAATGATTGTTCTCGTAATCTAAATATATTTTTAAACTTTTGTTACTACCCACAAGTTTTATGATATAAAGGCCCAAAATACACCAAAAATAGAAAAAACTTAACTTTGACACCGAATAACTAAAAATCTGAGGCATTGGCTAAAATTCTGTATTCATATTCGTAATTAGCACCAAAAACTTGACCAAAAACGATAGTTGCCATGTATGATGCTTGAGGTCGTCCAAATTTTGTTGTCCAGTGTAATGATTATAGTTGAATTTTCTATCCTTTGCTAGCTAATGAGGATATTCTTTGGTGTTTTTTGAATACAAAAGAATATATGAGCTTAGCCTATTAAAAGATTATTTAAATTTTTTACGAATGGTATAAGTAAGGTTACACTCAATGTTAACTAAATTTTATGTTATTAATACTCAAATAAAATATATATTAAAAAAATATTTACGCAAATTTAAAATCATAGTTGTAATAAATAATGTTAACTCTTAAACATAGCTTAACGTGCAAAGTGAGTTTTCGTTTTCGTAAAATTATGAATTTTTTTTTTAAATTATTTAAAACATTTTTTTGGGGGGAAAAAGCATTTTATATGCATAACTAAAATTGGCAACAATAAAATTTGCGTTTTATTACAAAATAAAAAAAAATTTGATAATTTACGAAAATAAAAACAAACTCACTTAGGTAAAGATTTTAAACATTTTAACTATTCAGTTATTTTTGTATAGCCATTTTTTTTCGTTAACTTGCCCATCTCTTTAATAAGAGTACCAAAAATACACACTTTGAGCAAATTGTTGAGGTTGTGTTTGTCGTGCCGAGAACCACCTCTTTCTGCATACCCTGGATATTCCCAATCAATGTCGACTCCGTCAAAATCATAGTGGTATAGGTATTTTCCTAACGTGTTTGCAAACCTTTTAACACCGATGGGGGCCTGAGCCGCTAATTTACTAAAACGAGTTTGGTTTGAACTCCAGCCCCCGATAGATAGTAGAATTTTGAGCTGAGGGTTTGTTAGTTTAAGATTCGTTAATTCAACGTATAATCCTTAAAAATTTATAATGATGTTGTATGATAGTTTTAAAAGATTTATTATGTCTCATATAATTTTAAAGTATACCTGTATACAAAGTTTCGGCTCGACTCGTTTTAGCTTTATTTAAATTTATCCTAGACCAATTTTTTAAATAAATTTAATTATTCACGTATATCTAAACCAGGATTCATTAATTTATAAGCGCAAAATATTAAAAACACTTGTATATAAAAGCTTTTCCTTTTCCCATTATTTGCCTCTATACAGGCACCTAATATGTAAACATTAAGATTTACGCGCGTGACGGCTGATTGTTTTAGGCTTGGCAAATATATTAATCGGAAAATGGCCTTATTCGGCCACTCAGCGTATAAGTATGCGCTGAATATATTTTTGAACGAAAATTGTCATAAAAGGCTATGACATGAGGGGTACTTAGAGCTTATTTCGCTACTAGAAAGTTTTCACACTTTTATTTATACAGTAAAAGAAGACTTAAATATCCGTTTTTCTTATAAATCTGAAAAAATTAATACGTTTATGGTTCCATTCCTTATTATAAATGGAATAATCACGATTTAATTCAGCAAAGGCATATATGATATGAGTGCATAGATACGGATCTAAATCATCCGTCGTGAATCTATGGACATCATTGTACTGATCCCAATCGGTATAATAGCAGAAGAGCGAATAAGCGGCTAAATTATTAGTTAAATCATGTATAGGCTAATTTTGACAGGAATTTTGGCCGATATATATAAAGATAAATTAATGTAATTTTATCTAAATGGCTTTGCCACTACTTTAACAATATAACTAGGTTGTCAATAAGACCCCATACCGTATATTTTGGGAATTCCAGCGAAAGTGAATAATAAAATTGTTAGAAAGCTCGAAAAATATGCTAGATATTTCATAAATTATAATGTAAAGTACATTTCAAAAAAAAATGTATAAGAATTTTGTTGTTGTAAGATGTAAGTTAATCCCAGCTTAGGTAGGCGTGAAAGTTTACCTTTCTACCTTCATGATTAAAATGCATTAACCTCCAGCCTAAAAGACGCTTCTCTGTATATGGAGTTAGACCTTTAAAAAAAATGTATACAAATAATTGCATTTCCGTTTGATATGGATTTAAAACTGACCAGGTAGATCTATACCATATAAATACACTAAGTTTAAGACTTGAAAACTTTTCAAAGGAGCTAAAACTTGTTTTTATGAGAAGTACTTCGGTTCTTTACGCTAGCCCTAACCTTTTTGAGAGCCTTTTTCGGAATGTCTCATGCTTCTGTAGTTTATAATATTACACAGGTCAACAAATATCAATGTCAAAAAATGAATTGAAAACATAAGAATGAATGCCCATGATGGCCTAATCTCACATAGATTTCGTTTTTCTTATATTCTTCCGCGGCTCCTAAGATCCGTCCATAACGAAAAATGATATTTTTTGAACAAATTGACAGATTTCAATGTATCCTAAAAAGAAAAAATTTAAAAATCTTTTTTTCATATAAATAACACAGGTCAACAATTTTGAGAGTTATAAGTTATCTACAGGGATCAAAACTGCCATCTTAAAGAATATCAAATCCGTTTACCGTTTTTCCTAATCAAACTTTATTAGTCAGTTATAAACATTGAAAATTTAAAAAAAAGGTTCAAAAACCAATGAAGATTCAAAAACAAAAATTAATTAAAATTTTATTTATGCATATTCACAAGAGTTAAACTGTAAAATTTAAACTTCAAATAATATTTTCATTAAAACCCGATAATATATTGTGTTTTATTTTAGTTTGGACGCGGAATATTTTGTATTATCTAAATGCTGATGTAAGAGCTTGATATAATAAAAAAAGATCCATTATTAGTGATTAAAAATATAAGTTACAAGGGATTTTGATATGCAAAAAAGATTATAAAATTTTTTCTCCTTAGGGTATATTTAGATACGTCAATGTTAGTATGCAAATAATACTGCTATTCTAATTTATATACTTGGATATACTTCTATTATTCCTATGTAAATTTCTTATCTATATATATTGCAATCAATAATTATGAGCATATATAACTTTTATATTCTCACTCCTTACATTGGCGACGAGGCGGGAGCTGGAATTTTCCAGAAGGACCTCCCGTCGGCCATAGAGTTAATTTTAAATAAATTGGAAAATTGTTTTTTTTAAAGTAATTAAATTTAACCCCCTTTAATTTGTTGGCCCGATTATTCTTGTGGAAAACTGATTCTAATTGAGGGAGGAACCATACAAGTAATTGGCGCACAAGGTCCATATTCAGCGAATGATGCACCTTACATATAAGCTCATCAATGTCACCCAGGGTTTACGAATTATAGCTTCGTCTGAAAGACAGAAGTGCCGTAACAAGACAAAAATTGATGGAGCTACGAATTTGTCTCAAGACAAGCACACCACGGTCTAAAACGATTGCGCAAACTAGTACGGATATGGCCCCCTAATTAAGAATCGAATCTCATTCATACGGAATTGAGATGTCTGAATAACAGACAGAATGGTCAAAACATAGACCGGAAAGGGTTTTCCAATCTCCAAAAAATGGCAAGAAACACGGTGCCTGAACGATCATTGGGCCTAAAAAACCGAACCATATGGTCCTGAAAGACCTGACGATCAAGCCCCAACTCTCCTAACGATAACGGTCCTCTACAATAACGGTCCTCTACAATAAATGGTCCTCGATTTGACATGGTCTTTAACGAATTGACATAAGGTCCTCAACGATAGAAGAATAAGGCTCTCAACCCGACCAATACGTAACGATCGACGAATAGGTCAACGACTGACGAATACTAAACGATCGATGAATACAAAACGATCGACGAATACAATGATCAACGAATACCAAACGGTCGACGAATACAATGATTAACGAATACCAAACAATCGACGAACACTAAACGATCGACGATTATCAAAAGACCGATGAATACCAACCGACGAATCTGCCCCACAAGAGACTTAGACTTTGTAACTAATACACGATTACTTTTATGGCTCAACAAAGTCTCAGCAATCGACTGTGATCGATTACAAACCGGGTAGAACAAACCTCGCTGATTGCCTACCCCGTCCCTCGTTAAAAAATCATAAATTTAATTGGGATGAGAATGATCAACTAAGTACGTTTTTAACGCTAAACGAGTTCGTACTTAGACTTAAACAGCTTAAGACGTGACCATATCTGCTTAGAACCCAAAGCCATCGATAGTAAGACTGGTGTCCCATGCGAAACACTCAACGATGCCTTACGGATGTTTCGTAAATCAAAAGGACATCCTGGTAAACATCTAATCTAATCTAGTTTGAAGCATTAAAATGGATGGCGATAAGAAGCTAGAAGAATGAATCAACTAGAAAAAATCAGCTGACTCTACTCAGTCTATGACAAGCCCATTGCTCGTTAATATGTCGACCATTGATAACATCAACTTTACGAAAAAGTCCTACCTTGATTTACTTGTCAAACAACTTGGTAGAGATTAGCGACGCCGTCAGAATCAAAAATAAGGGGATAGTAATGTTAGTATGCAAATAATACTGCTATTCTAATTTATATACTTGGATATACTTCTATTATTCCTATGTAAATTTCTTATCTATATATATTGCAATCAATAATTATGAGCATATATAACTTTTCTCACTTCTTACAGTCAATTTGGTCGAAAAAGGCCAATTTTCGATATAGACGAATCTAAAGAGCCAAAGACGGAAGAAACTAAAAAAAACATATATGAGAGTAGGCCATCATGGGGATGCATTCTTTTATGTTTTCATAAAATTCACGTTTCTGACATAAATATTTGTTGACCAGTGTAATGAGAAAATTTTATTAATATATCAAGCTCTTACATCGGCGTGGATAATACAAAATATTTTGCGTCCAAACTTAAACATACATTATCGGTTTTTATATATATTTGAAGCTTGAATATAACAGTTTTACTATTGTATGCAAAAAAAAATTTCAATTTATTTTTAAGTTAATCTGTCTTGATTTTTTGACCTTTTTTCTAAAATTTTCTATGTTTATGGCTGACTAACTAAGTTTAATTAAAAAAAAAGGGTGAACGGATTTGAAAACTTCTAAGAAAGCAGGTTGATCTCTGTATTAGCTAATAACTCTCATTAATAAAGGTCTTTAATAAACGGATTAAAAATCCATTTTGTGGCTAACTTATTGTAATGAAATAGAAAGTTAATAATACGATGCCAAACTTAAGCAAAAATTTGAGATTCAAACATTTTATAGGTAAAAACTTTTTATTGACAATACCAGAAATTTAATTCAGCCCCAAAATGGGCTTTTTCGCAGCCCTAATATACAGTGCGAATTAATTGTTGTCACACGCTAAAATTTCATGGATGTTAACCCCCTTTGTTTTATTTAAGTTGCCCTAATAGGCGTGCTGGTTTAATATATAATAATTTTTGCCTCATTAATAATTAAATATTAGGTATATTTAATAATACCCTATTTCATAGTATAAAACCTTAGATCAATTCGGAATTGGTCGGGCTAAATTCTAAAGACCCCCCCCCCCCGTTTATGAACAACGAATTCTTTTAAATACTTTTAGTGAAGATTAACTAATCATTTAAATACAATTTAAAAAATTAAAAAATATTGTCGTATTTTATGTACATTCGTTCTCTTTTTCTTCTGATTTATCCTATATACACTAGAAATCAAAGTCTGAACCCAAAAGTTCGCCCAAAAAGGATGGGCCTGAATTAAAAAAAAAGAATTACGGGCCGGGCACTATTAAAATTTAATTTGCCTTATTTTTTAACTAGTGTTAACAAGAACTAAATATAATTAATATATCATTTCTGAAGGGTATTAATTCTACAGTAATTTATTGATATTTTTGTTAATTTTGGTCAATATAATGCTTTAATTATTTTAAATTCTTAATTACCACTTTTTATTAAAGTTTTTTGAAATAGATGCTTGAAAAAGTGATTTCATTACTTTGTAACATTAATTTATAAAGAGATTCTTTTTCATATATTGCCACCTTAAAAATATCTTATGCATTTGTCGCCACTTTCTATGTTTATTTAAAAAAAGTTCTTTTAATTCAAGGAAAAATTAAAAACGCCAATTTTTTCGTGTTTGTTAAGAGGAAGTATAAATATGAAACAAGTATATTTTTTAATTTCAGCTCAAACATATTTCAATTGCAATAAATTTTAGAGATTTATGTAGTTAAAAAGTCTCGCTCCAAGATGCATTTAATGTGACTTTTTTTTATTCGATTGACCGGGGGCTATGCATTAATAAAATGTATGTTTCCCCATTAGCCATTTTAAATATATCGTGTCTTTAGTTTGGAGGCCGAATATTCTGTATTAATTAAATACTTAAAAATTTTATTCCTCATTATTTGAGCTGATAAATATAAGTTACAAGGGAATTTTTATGAGAAAATTTTGAATTTTTTCTTTTTGGGTATCCTTGAGGTATTAAAATCGATATATTTGGTCAAAAGCCATCTTTTGGATATGGACATATCTAAGGAGCCAAAGGCGGAAGAAACTAGGAAAAACGAAAAACATAATATATGAGATAAGGCCATCAGAGGGGTATGCTCTATTTTTATTTGCGAGAAATAGGAAAACACTTGGTCCTTTTAGCTAATCAGATATCGGCTCAGATGGCTCAGTTCCAAACATTCTTGCCTTACACGCAGGAGGTTAGGAGTTCAAATTCGTGCACAGGAGGCTTTATAAGAAAAATAGTACACATACTTTGAAGTTGCTGGCCTGCTTCAGTAGGTCCTAAACGATATGCCTAAAGTGAAAGCTTAGGTCAAATACCTAGGTCGCCGGTGTGCGAGCAAATCTTATTGTTTAACCCGCCGGCAATATTAATTGCTTCCCTCGGGTCAAAAGAGTTAAAACTTTAATCTGGTATGGTGTCCCTATATAAAGGTATGGTAATACTTCAAACCTTGTTAATTATCCAGACCCTAATAAGCTTTATAGCTAAAAAAATATGAGATAAGTTATTTAAAGACTCTCTGACTGCTCATTCGTCATCGTTGGAAAGAGCCTTATAAAAAAATTAAAAAAAAAATAATTTTAAAAATTAGTGCACAATTTTCATCACTTTTTTCTTAAACAAACTTGGAAATGAGGAGTTGCCAGTTGTTATTTAATAACCTAGAATTTATAATTAATAAGTCCGTTGAAAGGTAATGGGGATTTTAAATTGTTTAATGAAATAAATTTCTAATAAATATAGTTGAAATCAAAGATAATTGGCAATTATTATAAATTTAATAAGATGATTAATAGGTAGTTTCAGTTCGCCTCATAATATCGTCAATTAGGCATACGAGCCGGATATTGTAACCTCTGTTTTAGCCAATAAGACATTTGAAATAAACAAGTAATTGACATATTTTTTACTGATTGAATATTCCAATGCATGTTTGGTCTAATGGGTTGCCCAGGCATACACATCAAATCGCTCTATTCTATAGGCTACGGCCCAATGCGTACCCAGAATATTTTCGGAGGGGGGGGTGATGAATAAATTTAACGTGGGGAATATTTCGTGAAACGATGGTTGTCTTATAGGCCTAATTTTTATTGCCCTTTTAAACATTTCTCAAAAATGAAATTAGCAACTGGGGGTGCGTCCCAGATTCACCCTCCTTCCCCTCGGTACGCCAAATGCTACGACCATATATATTAATACTAGCTGACCCGGCAAACGTTGTTTTACCTTAATAAACTTGTAGAAATTCATACGATAGGAATTTTTTAAAAAATAAGATTTCAATTTCGCCATAAATAAATATAATTTCTTAAAATTTGTAGAAATCAATCTAAATATGCAAAAATAAACAATTCCGCTTGAAAATAGCAAGGTAAAGTGCAGATTCTAAAGGCGTTGTTGTACCAAACAATTTTTAAATTAATTTTATTCAAACTTAGAAAATCCCTTTGTGATAAATTTTTGATTTATAACCAAAGCAATTACAGAAGTTTATGGCTATAAAATGGCACTTTATTTGTATAAATTGTAGGCCCTGAAGAAACAAACATCAAATTTAACCATATAATTATCATAATTAATTAATTATGTATAAAGGCAAAAACTGATATGTAACTTAAATATCCAAAATTATGCCGAGCGCTGATGAGCGTCATATCATTTCAATTCTATTATTGCTAGTTTTGACAATTTACTATTTTAAAATATATAATTCAGGTCACTTTAATATAAAAACATTAAATAACCACCCACATTATTTTTAAATTATATATTTATCATTTATAAAGATAAATTATTTTAAATTATAACTTATCGATTCCAAAATATTGCCGGAAGTTGTATCATACATTGTCCTCTTCTGTATAATTAAATTTATGAAATATATGTGGAGTTCATATTAATCTTTTAGTGCCTTGTGTATATTTTTTGTTATTCCATCTTTTGCTAACACAATCAAATTTGACGGTTTGCCCACTCGAGAACATGCCACATAGAGTTGACCGTGGGAAAAACATGGTCTTCTAAGATCTAAACCACAAACAGACAATGTTTGGCCTTGGGATTTATTAATGGTCATGGCCAATGCCAATCTAATTGGAAATTGATGCCGTTGAAATTGAATTGGAACATCGGTAGGTATGATAGGGATACGGGGCATCAATACCTTTTCACCACGATACTGACCATTTGATATGGTGACTTTTTATACAGTTTTCATCAATTTACTAATTACTAATCGAGTACCGTTGCATAATTTTGGTGGATTTAAATTTCGGAGCAAAATAACAGTGGACTCAATCTTCAGTTGTAGATTGTGCGGTGGCATGCCGGGCAGATCTAATGAGTTTAATTCTGTTGGATAATTCACCGCTTCTGCTGAATGACAAACGGTATCAATGGATTTATATGTAACTAAATCCCCTGGTAGTAATTGTATCTTAAAATTTAAATCATTGACGTCTACATTTTTCGCGGCTAAAATTGCTCGTTCAGCTAACCAACCATGGTTCATGTATTTTGTCTGTACCCCAGGAAAAACATGTTCAATGAGAGTATTTTGCGAATCGACGATTATACAAAAATCGTTAGGTAACTTTACACATGCAGTTAATTTTCCATTACCGATATCTAATAATTGTTTTGAGAATGTGGTAGCTGATGGATCTTGGAGCGTTTGAACACACATATATATTTTCAACTTTAATTATTCAACATTTTGCCACAATGGCGATGATTTTAGGCAAGCATTTATCTCATCTGCGTACGTTGAACGTAGAATGACGGGAAGCGTTTGCCTAAATTCGCCTGACAGCACCATCAGTAAACCACCAAATATTTTGTCATTGTTTCTAATATCTTTTAAGGTCCTGTTCAACGCCTCTAACGAATGTTTGTGCGCCATAGTGCATTCATCCCAAATGATAATTTTACACTGTTTTAGCAGTGTAGCCATAGAGGATTGTTTTTTTATGTTGCACACAGCATCTGGATTATTGTGAATATTTAGGGGCAGCTTAAATACTGGATGAGCTGTTCTGCCGCCATTTAACAACAATGCCGCTATGCCAGATGATGCTACGGCATATGCGATGTTATTATTTGAACGTATTTTTGCCAGAATTAATGAAATTAAGAATGTTTTACCAGTTCCACCAGGGGCATCTAAAAAAAGAAGCCACCTTGATCTGCCAATATTGCAAGTATAATACGGTCGTATATTTTACGTTGTTCTTCATTCATTAGGGGGACATACTGATTAACGATTGATACCATTTTCACACTATTGTATTCCAATTCACGCCTTATTTCATCGTTTACTACTAAATCAGTTGCATTAAGCGATTCTATACAGCAATGAGTTAAAGGAAGGTTGGCAATATGAATGCAGAGATCTTCAATAGCAATCGAGGCTTCATTATATATATCGTGATTAAATGTAATGTTTAAATTGTTAAGCCGTGAATGATGTTTATGCAGTATCGTCACTCATTGAATCTTTGTTGTTCTCCCACAATTTCTTTGCTTGGGTAGGAAAACATGTAGTTAGCAAATAGTAAACGAATTTGCGTTGCTATACATTTTAAAGCTGCTTCCGTAAGCAAAAGTCCTCACTGATTGTCATCTTCGAGCAAGCCCAAGCAAGGCAAGCATCTTTATATCTTGGATATTGTTGTCCATTTACTTTGCGTAGGTCTTGAAATGACAATGGGCCGATAACGTTAATTTTTAAAAAACATGTGTTTAATTTTTAACTAATTAATAATCAAATTCAAATAATATTAATACCTCCAGCAGAATCTCGTTACTTAATATTTATGCAATATCCATCTTGCCCCTTCCAGAAGATCAGAGGGTATTGGAGAGGATCATAATAACGGTGTGTATCAGTAATGAATTGAAAATTATTATTTCTTTTTCGAGTTACAATTTCTCGCAGAGTGGAGGGATCGCCGACCACAATTCCAGCAACATCATCAATAGTCGGTGCATTAAAACTACGAATGTGGTGTCCAAAAGGTGTTTTATCAGGATTTATGACTATAGCGTGATCGTCGCTTTTTAATTTGTGGATGTGGGATTTAAATATTTTTAACAATTCATTGTGCTGATTAAATATGGCATCTAGCTCGCCAATTATGCGTCTTGCAAAAAGAGAATGGAGGTTGTAGTAGTTACATCGTGCTTCTACTCGGGCAAGGGAGCTTCCGAAATCCTCACCACCCATGAAATAAATTTGTAAAAATTTGTGGGGTTTATTTGGCATTGGCAGCATTGAGCCCATTTTGTGATAAATCTGTCCTTTGATTTTGAATGTTGATTTAAATTGTTGACCATTTGCAGCATTAATCGTTATTATATTCGTGGCTCCAAATGATGTCATTTGGAATCATGAAATGAATGTTCGTATTTACTTTAGGAATAAGTTTGAATCTGGATCAATCCCAGTAAGTAAGCCCTTTAGGGCAGGTGGATATTCAATTTCACGAAGTTTCACCTTTCCATTTATATTTTAGGCATGGCAATATTGGCATTGAACATTCATATATCACGTTTGGATTAGCATAATATGTAATATCGGGCTCGTATCGAAATGCAAGACGAAATAATGAATTAGATGCAAAAGTTGAATGATGATCTTGATGCCTGTTGATCATTTGTTCGTCGAACCACTGATCTTTTGTTTTTCATGATGCTTTTCTAATATCACGGCCCAAATTTTTTTTGCTTGCAACCATTAGGATTATTTAAAGGCAGACTTCTGGCTCATGAGTTGGTCTTAGGAGGCTTATATAATCGGATTATTAAAAAAAGTGGTGCTAGAAGGCTTAAAATTAGTTAAAATTTCATCTAAAAATTAAAAAAGAGCTATAAAACTTAAGTGTAATAGAAAATTTATTATAGAACGCCGTGTTCTACGTGGGGGGGGGGGGGGGGGGGGGGGGGTTTTTTTTTACCGTTAGTCAAAGAAACATCAATCAATTAAGGTATTTGCCTGCATACCCTAGAAGCAATGTTAAATTGATAAATCGAATGCTAGAATATATGTATAGTCTTTGTTATGTATAATTTAGTTATTGATATATAGTTTTTTGTAAATAAAAGTTAAATATTCGAAACGGTGGCTCAGTAGCCGCCGGTCATTATATAGGGTTTCATGTATTTCAGAATGCCAAATCAGATAAAAGCAGAAACGAATAAATTTTAAAAATGATAAAATTTTGAAAAAAAACCCAAATTATTTTAGGCAAGCGATAAAACTTAAGTGTATTAAGCATCAATAACATCCTATTGTTCCTCCTATGGAATTCACATATAAATTTTATGGGTATTTGAGCCATGACGGGATAGTTAAAATTTTGCCCAAAAATTAAGAAAAGGCTATAAAATCTTATGGGTTTGCGACAGAAGAGTCAAATTTTAAGGTTATATGTAATTTTTTATGCCAAATTAGAAAAAAGCATAGCTAAAAATTGGCAAAAAATTCGGAATATAAAAATATAAAACGATGAGGGCGGGCGACGCATATGACCTAGGCGTTTGAAAGTTAAAAAAAATACTATTCTGTTTCCAACGGAATATACATATAAAATTTTGTGGTAATCGGTTCGCTCATTATGGAAAAATAATGGAAATTTTGCCCAAAATATAAAGGAAAGGCTATAAAAACATAAGGGTTATTGGTAGAAGAGTCAAATTTGGGGATTATATGTATTTTTATACACCTAATCATGTGAAAGCAAAACCAAAAAATTTTGCCTAAAAATGGCAAAAAATTCATAAAAAAACAGTTTGAATTGCTTCTGGCGGGCGACTCATAGGACAATGTAAAAAAATTTTTTATAGCGTTATATGTATTTTTTTATGCCAAATTAGATGAAAAAATAAACTGAAAAGTTGTTCGTGAAAATCCGAAAAATTCATAAAAAAACAACTTCAAATGCTTAGGGCGGGCGAACCATATGACGTAGGCGCATGAAACCTAGAATAAACATTAATCTGCCTCCAAGAGAATGTATATATAAAATTTTATGGGAATCGGTTCAGTCGGTAGAAAGTTATCGGGGATCAAAAATTAAAAAAGGCGATTTTTTAAATTGCTTCGGGTGGGCGACCCATAGGACTTAGGCGCATGAAAGATACGTATGAACCGATTCCACCACCTAGAGAATGTACATGTAAAATTTCATAGGGATCGGTTTAGCCGTTTTTGAGCTTACCGGTAACAAAAATTTTGATGCTCAAATTTTATATATATAGACTAGCTGACCCGGCAAACGTTGTTTTACCTTAATAAATTTGTAGAAATTCATACGATAGGAAATTTTTAAAAAATAAGATTTCAATGTCGCCATAAATAAAAATTAATTTCTTAAAATTTACAATAGAAATCAATCTAAATATGCAAAAATAAACAATTCGCTTGAAAATATCAAGGTAAAGTGCAGATTCTAAAAGCGTTGTTGTACCAAACAATTTTTAAATTAATTGTATTCAAACTTAGAAAATCCCTTTGTGTTAAATTTTTGATATAACCAAAGCAATTACAGAAGTTTTTGGCTATAAAATGGCACTTTAATTGTATAAGTTGTAGGCGTTGAACGACCTGAAGAGACAAACATCAAATTTAACCATATAATTATCATAATTAATTAATTATGTATAAAGGCAAAAACTGATATGTAACTTAAATATCCAAAATTATACCGAGCACTGATAAGCGTCATATCATTTCAATTCTATTATTGCTAGTTTTGACAATCTACCATTTTAAAATATATAATTCAGGTCACTTTAATATAAACATTAAATAACCACCCACATTATTTATAAATTATATATTTATCATTTATAAAGATAAAAATAATTTTAAATTATAACTTATCGATTCCAAAATATTGCCGAAAGTTGTATCATACATTGTCCTCTTCTGTATGATTATATTTATGAAATATATGTGGAGTACATATTAATCCTTTAGTGCCATGTTGTGAACTATATTTTTTGTTATTCCATCTTTTGCTAACACAAACAAATTTGACGGTTTGCCCACTCGAGAACATGCCTCATAGAGTTGACCGTGGGAAAAACATGGTGTTCTAAGATCTAAACCACAAACAGACAATGTTTGGCCTTGGGATTTATTAATGGTCATGGCAAATGCCAATCTAATTGGAAATTGATGCCGTTGAAATTGAATTGGAACATCGGTAGGTATGATAGGGATACGGGGCATCAATACCTTTTCACCACGATACTGACCATTTAATATGGTGACTTCTAATACAGTTTTCATCAATTTTCTAATTACTAATCGAGTACCGTTGCATAATTTTGGTGGATTTAAATTTCGGAGCAAAATAACAGGGGACCCAATCTTCAGTTGTAGATTGTGCGGTGGCATGCCGGGCAGATCTAATGAGTTTAAAAATTCTGTTGGATAATTCACCGCCTCTGCTGAATGACAAACGGTATCAATGGATTTGTATGTAACTAAATCCCCTGGTAGTAATTATTGTATCTTAAAATTTAAATCATTGACGTCTACATTTTTCGCGGCTAAAATTGCTCTTTCAGCTACCCAATCATGGTTCATGTATTTTGTCTGTACCCCAGGAAAAACATGTTCAATGAGGGTATTTTGCGAATCGACGATTATACAAAAATCGTTAGGTAACTTTACACATCCAGTTTTATCTGTAGTTAATTTTTCATTACCGTATCTAATAGTTGTTTTGAGAATGTGGTAGCGGATGGATCTTGGAGCGTTTGAACACTCATATTTATTTTCAACTTTAATTTTTCAACATTTTGCCACAATGGCGATGATTTTAGGCAAGCATTTATCTCATCCGCGTACGTTGAACGTGGAATGACGGGAAGCGTTTGCCTAAAATCGCCTGACAGAACCATCAGTAAACCACCAAATATTTTTTCATTGTTTCTAATATCTTTTAAGGTCCTGTTCAACGCCTCTAACGAATGTTTGTGCGCCATAGTGCATTCACCCCAAATGATAATTTTACACTGTTTTAGCAGTGTAGCCATAGAGGATTGTTTTTTTATGTTGCACACAGCATCTGGATTATTTTGAATATTTAGGGGCAGCTTAAATACTGAATGAGCTGTTCTGCCGCCATCTAACAACAAAGCCGCTATGCCAGATGATGCTACGGCAAGTGCGATGTTATTATTTGAACGTAGTTTTGCGAGAATATATGAAATTAAGAATGTTTTACCAGTTCCACCAGGGGCAACTAAAAAAAGAAGCCACCTTGATCTGCCGAAATTGCAAGTATAATTCGGTCGTATATTATACGTTGTTCTTCATTCATTAGGGGGACATACTGATTAACGATTGCTACCATTTTCACACTATTGAATTGCAATTCACGCCTTATTTCATCGTTTACTACTAAATCAGTTGCATTACGAAGAGGCGATTCTATACCGTAATGAGTTAAAGGAAGGTTGGCAATATGAATGCAGAGATCCTCAATAGCAATCAAGGCTTCATTATATATATCGTGATTAAATGTATTGTTTAAATCGTTAAGCCGTGCACGATGTTTATGCAGTATATCGTCACTCATTAAATCTTTGTTATTCTCCCACAATTTCTTTGCTTGGGTAGGAAAACATGTAGTTAGCACTATTGCAAATAGTAAACGAATTTGCGTTGCTGTACAGTTTAAACCTGCTTCCGTAAGCATAAGTTCCCACTGATTATCGTCTTCGAGCAAGCCTAGTGCAAGGCAAGCATTTTTATATGTTGGATATTGTTGTCCATTTACTTTGCGTAGGTCTTGAAATGACAATGGGCCGATGACGTTAATTAACAACATTCGCAAATAAAAGCACTCAATTTGCTTTGGACTCACTGTAAATAATCGCCCTAAGGCGTTTGATTTAAACAGATTTGGACATATATCGACAGGTGTGCCTCGTTTTCGGGGCATCCATTGCTTTGTTTGGCCCCAGGTAAAATAACTTGGTACTTGGGAGTAGAGTAATGTGCGTGCAAAGGCACCAAAAGCATCTTTACAATTACATAATTCGAAGAATGAGATAAGCGTAGTTCTTGGTGGATTTAAAGCACGCTCGGCTACTGTCTCGTTTGAAAAAATACTCATTGGCCGTTCTCAAGATGTACGACTAAGTGAATTACTGCCGGATCCCTTTCATGTATCGGAAAACTAAAAATTCGCCAAACAGCCTTATTAGAGCTAACATATAGCATAATATGTAATATCGGGCTCGTATCGAAATGCAAGACGAAATAATGAATTAGATGCAAAAGTTGAATGATGATCTTGATGCCGTTGTTGATCATGTGTTCGTCGAGCCACTGATCTTTTGTTTTTCATGATTTTTGCTTTTCTAATATGACGGCCCAAATTTTTTTTGCTTGCAACCATTAGGATTATTTAAAGGCAGACTTCTGGCTCATGAGTTGGTCTTAGGAGGCTTATATATTCGGATTATTAAAAAAGAGTGGTGCTAGAAGGCTCAAAATTAGTTAAAATTTCATCTAAAAATTAAAAAAGAGCTATAAAACTTAAGTGTAATAGAAAATCTATTATAGAACGCCGTATTCTACGTAAGCGCGGCGACTTATAAGTTACATGCAGAGACGTATTGAAGGGGGGTGGGGGGGGGGAGCAAAGGGAGCCATTGCCCCTTTTAATAAGTTTATTTTTTGTACCGTTAGTCAAAGAAACACCACTCAAATAAGGTAATTCCTAGAAGCAATGTTAAATTGATAAATCAAATGCTAGAATATATGTATAGTCTTTGTTATGTATAATTTAGTTATTGATATATAGTTTTTTGTAAATAAAAGTTAAATATTCGAATCAGTGGCTCAGTAGTCGCCGATTATTATATAGGGTTTCATGTATTTTAGAATGCCAAATCAGATAAAAGCAGAAATGAATAAATTTTTAAAATGATAAAATTTTGAAAAAAAAAACCCAAATTATTTTAGGCAAGCGATAAGACTTAAGTGTATGAAGAATCAATAACATTCTATTGTTCTTCCTATGGAATTCACATATAAATTATATGGGTATTTGAGCCATTACGGAAGAATAGTTAAAATTTTGCCCAAAAATTAAGAAAAGGCTATAAAATTTTATGGGTTTGGGATAGGAGAGTCAAATATTAGGGTTATATGTATTTATTTATGCCAAATTAGATAAAAGCAAGAATAAAAAAAATAGCTAAAAATTGGCAAAAAATTCGGAATATTACAATATAAAACGATTAGGGCGGGCGACGCATATGACCTAGGCGTTTGAAAGTTAAAAAAATACTATTCTGTTTCCTACGGAAAATACATATAAAATTTTGTGGTAATCGATTCACTCATTATGGAAAAATAATGGAAATTTCGCCCAAAAAATACAGAAAAGGTTATAAAAACATAAGGGTTATTGGTGGAAGAGTCAAATTTGGGGATTATATGTATTTTTAAACACCTAATCAGGTGAAAGCAAAACCAAAAAATTTTGCCCAAAAATGGCAAAAAATTCATAAAAAAACAGTTTAAATTGCTTCTGGCGGGCGACTCATAGGACAATGTTGAAAATTTTTTTATAGCGTTATATGTATTTTTTTATGCCAAATTAGATGAAAAAATAAACAGAAAAGTTGTTCGTGAAAATCCGAAAAATTCATAAAAAAACAACTTCAAATGCTTAGGGCGGGCGAACCATATGACATAGGCGCATGAAACCTAGAATAAACATTAATCTGCCTCCAAGAGAATGTATATATAAAATTTTGTGGGAATCGGTTTAGTCGGTAGAAAGTTATCGGGAATCAAAAATTAAAAAACGCGATTTTTTAAATTGCTTCGGGCGGGTGACCCATAGAACCTAGGCGCATGAAAGATACGTATGAACCGATTCCACCACCTAGAGAATCTACATGTAAAATTTCATAGGGATCGGTTTAGCCGTTTTTGAGCTTACTGGTAACAAAAATTTTGATGCTCAAATTTTATATATATAGATAAATTATTTCAAATGTCATCTTCAAATCGATTTATGCCAAGCACTTTAATTATAATTAACATTGAAAATGTTGTTCTTTTTCAATATGTTAATTGCCTCGAGCATTAATTTTTTTTAATCTGACAATAGACAATAAACAAAAAATTGGGTCAGATATTATGAAAATGAGGTAGTAATATAGATTATGAAATAAAATTTGGGGGTCATTATTATCATTTTTCAGGAAGTTTTGATATACAATAATGTTCCAAACACTCAAAAAAATCCGTCCTCATAAGCAAATGTCAAAAAAATGATAATTTCACTTGACGAGCAAACCCCCTATTACTAATGGATTGAATGCAAAGGTTTTTTTAACCGAAGTTTACCCTGCACATTCAAATTTACTAATAGTAATATTTGTTAGGTTTATTCGGGTTTAAATTTTTGCGTATTTGAAAAGTTATGATATTCAAAAAAAAAAAAAATTAAGGGTTAAAAATTAATCTGTAATAATGAGACCGCAAATTTTATTTTTAAAAACGTCTCAATTATAAATTTATTTTTATCATAATTTTTTTGCGATTTTTTGGGGGCTGATTGAAATTAAAGGAGATGATGAAAATTATTACCTGTGGCATTTTATGCCACTTGCTTTGGCTCAAATTATTCTCTTGTCAAATATCCGAAAAGATCGTAAATAACCCATTTTACATTGATTATTATTGTTTTTTCTAAGGTTGGAAGGACCGACCAAAATTTACCGACGGGCCTACTTTAGATAAAACAGCCTAGGGCCGAGACTATTTATTATTGTTTTTAGCTAGAATTAAGACTGATTTTGACTAATTTATTATGACACTAAAAAAGCTATTTGATACACACACGTTTCTCGATCGATATTTTATAATGCTTGCAAGATACAATTTTAATGCCAGATTTGTATTTACGGGTCGGGTCTAAGGCATGTCAAAACTCCGGGAGTCGGGAAGGAGTCCATCAACTCCGGAGTTCCGGAGTTTTAGTTTTTGGAATTTACTAGTAAACATTAGCTTATTGAAAATATTGGAATTTGTATTTTTGTAGTCAAAACTCATTTTTGTTTAATGAAAGTTGTAAATAAATGAAAGAGCAGCTAATTATGTAATAATTACATATATTAACTAGCAAATTTTAATAAAAAAACTCCGGAGTTTTTGAACTTCTTCTAGACTCCGGAGTTTTGAAAAATACAAACTAAGGTTTAGAACCGGTCCAAGTAAAAACATTATACTATTTAAATTCATGATGATTTTGGTAGTGAAAATTTTTAGGAACTTGATTAGGTTTTAATGTTAAAAATTTCGCAATATACATTTTTAAATATTTTAGTATCATATACAGTCTTATTTTGTTTTTTAGCCATCAATTGTTCCATACCCCAAATTTAATCCAGAGGCTGATGCGAAAGCATTGCGGAGCGCCTTATCCGGAGTTGGTATACAATCGTCGATTTTTTAATATATTATAAGCAATATAACTGACAAATGATTTGACATTATTTTTAATAGCGTTTTTCTAGAATAACGAATATTTGGTATTGAAAAAATAGCTTACTCCTATTAAAAAATAATGAATAATTATAAAATGAAAAATTATATAAACCTAACTTATAACACTAGCCAACAAAATTTGGACGACCTTAAGCATCATTTATGGCAATTATCGTTTTTTGTCAAGCTTTTGGTGCTAATTACAAATATAAAATTAGAATTTTAGCCAAAGCCTCAGATTTTTAATTATTAAGTGTCAAAGTTGAGATTTTTCGATTTTTTGGGTATTTTGGGCTTCTATATCACAAAGCGTATAGGTAGTAACAAAAGTTTAAAAATATATTTAGATTACCAAAACATCCATTATTAACGTTAGGCGTTTAAATTATTTTCTAATACTCAATTTTTATTATTTTTTTTTTTATAAAATTCGTGGTTTTTGTCATAAAATCCGTTTTTTGATCCTAAATAACTTGAAAGTAAATTGTTTATAGTTGTAAGCTATAACCTTTTTTAGATGAGTTTTTTATGAGGAATCTGAATAAGTCAATAGATTTTTTGAAAAAATAATAATTAAGAAAATTCTTTAAATTTTTTTCTAAACTTTGGACGCGGTTAATTGGAGGCATTGGGAAAAAAACTAAACCCGATATCGTAATCGCAAAAAAATTCTTTACAAAACCCTCTTAAAATCATCATTCATGTTGTTTTTTTTTGTTGTCTAGTGTAATTTAACGTTTATCTAGGTTTGGGAAGCTTCAAAGTAGGAACTAACATTGACAAAGTTACAGACATTATAACTAAACGAGCCAACTTTCAAAGGCAGCAAATAATCAAGGCATATAATCTGATTTACAAGCGGGTAAATTATAATTTTCATTTCGCATCATAGCTACTAGTTGATTGAGAACTTGTCTAAAATTTACAACGATTTTAAACATTTTAAGTATAGGCTACATTAATTCATTGTATTGCATCAAGTTTGAATACACATGTAACCGTCCAAATCCAATATTTCGCCGTCGGAATATTTTTTAGCGTATAGTCACAAAGTCAGCATCCCAAGCGCATATACGCAGGCGGAATAGTTTTTGAACTTGACCTCAGTGTCCAAAGCTTATACTCCGCCAGAAAATTTTTCATAAATTAGCGATTTTTAATTTTGCATAATGTTTAGATATTTGGCTGTTTTTTTTTTAAATTTTTTTAAAATTCAATTAATCAGATGTTTTCATTCAGTGATTTCTAAGTTTTTTTATGAGTAATATAATTTTTATATGTATAATCTACCATTTTTTAGTGAAGCTTGACGTTTAATAATTTAGGATCTGATTATTTTACACAGATTTTTAGGGATTTTAGGTTTAATTATAAAGTGTAATTGATATCCTGCTTCTAAATGAGTTGACCGTTAACTAAAGGTCAATAATCACTTTTAGTGCGGAAAACAATGAGCCAAAAAACTTTGGCTCATTTTTCCCCCAAAACATAAAGAAATAAAGGGAGCTACAAATAAAGGGCCAAAATAAGAATTTAAAAAAAAGCACTAAGAAAAGGGGCAAAAAAACGCTCCAAAAAGTGGCTCTTAAAAAGAGCCCCAAAAAGCCCATTTTTTGTTTTCTTTATAATAATTTCGAAAATTTTGATTTTTTTTTTAATAATGATGGGTGGATTATTTTTTTTTAAAGCTCCTAGGAGTTTTTTTAAGAAAAGAAACTTTTTTTAAACAAGCCCCTTTTCTTTAAGCAATAAAAGGAGCTATTCTTTTGCCACGCCCACGAGTTTGTGAGAATTTTGGGAAAAAAACTCAAAAACTTGTTTAAAAACCCATTTATTTTTTTTCCCAGCCCTGACTTTTAATAAGAGTCAACTTTTTGCGTGGTTGATTAATTTTAAATATATATTTTTTTATAACAGGGTAAAAATGTTTTATTAGGGCGTAGAGCTGTTTTCATACACAGGTCAACAAATATCAATGCCAGAAACGTGAATTTTATGAAAACATAAAAGAATGCATCCCCATGATGGCCTAATCTGATACATATTTTTCGTTTTTCTTGGTTTATTCTGTTTTTGGCTCCTTTGATCCGTCTATAACGAAAAATGACCTTTTTTGACCAAATTGACAGATCTAACTAAATATACCCTAAAAAAATAATTTAAATTCCTTTTTTGCATATAAAAATCCCTTGTAACTTATATTTTTATTCACAAATAATGAATAATAAATTTTATTAATATATCAAGTTCTTACATCGGCATTTGGATAATACAAAAGATTTCGCTTCCAAACTTAAATACGACACGATATTTTATCGGTATATAATGAAAATATTATTTGATGTTTGAATTTAACAGTTTATTGTGAATAGGCAAAAATAAAATTTCAATTAATTTTGGTTGTTGAATCTTTTTTGGTTTTTTGACCTTTTTTTAATTTTCAATGTTTATAATTGACCAACTATATTTGATTAGGAACGGTAAACGGATTTGATATTCTCTAAGATGGCAGGTTTGATTTCTATAGTTAACTCATAACTCAAAATTGTTGACCTGTGTTACTAAAGAAATCTAAGTGATGAAGAAAAGGTATTTTAAATACTAATAATCAATATTCGCGATTTTTTTAGAAATGTGTGTTATACAAGAAAAATTTAAAATTTTTTGAATTGAATATCTGAACGCGCTCTTAAAAATATATTTTAAAGATAAATTTCCATTAACTTGACAAGGTAAACTTTCATTGTATTAAGTGTTCAATCCGGGCCATTAACGGCCGGCCTGAATCAGCGGTAATTTGTTTTTTTATTTATCGGCTTGAATTTATAAGTATGGCCCAAAAATTTTAAACAAGCTATGTATTTTTTGCTTTATAATTTTCAATAAAATACAGAGGTTAAGTAATAATCTTCATTATATGTAAGATTGTCGTTTAGTTGAGGTTCTGGGATTTTTGTTAACATTTTTAAAATTTGTGAACATGTGTTAAAACCCTAAGTATTTGCTTTTCAGAATTTTACATCTTTAAAATGAATAAATTTTGAATCTAGAACTTGGTCAAGGACGTTAAAACAGATACGCGTAACAAGGCTGAAGATTTTCTGGTCGCGTTATTGACACCTGCTGCTTTGTACGATGCCCACTTAGTTCATAAAGCTATAAAAGTTAATTAATTTTAATATTTAATTAGTGAAATCATTATGTCTATTAATGGATTTTAGCTACAATATTTTTGTAATTCATGGCGATTATAATGCAATATAGCTCATAGGCCGAGCCTTAAATAGGATTTGTGAAAAGAGTGGATCTCCTTTTTTATTAATTTATGCGGGCCAGCAATTTATTACGAATTAGTGAAGCCAATAAATGGGGGTTTTATATTACTATGTTGTTTTTAACCAATAGTGGCTCGGAACGGATTATGAAACCTTATTGGAGATCCTCGTAACTCGTAATCCGATGCAACTTCAAGCCATGCAACAAGCATATCAAGCTAGTAAACTTTTGAGTTGTCTTGATTATTTTTGTTAAAGGCTACCCTTAACACTCTCCAACAAATATGGCCTCATTTTGACAAGAATAAATTTAGACAAATTGATAAGCTGATTTTATATGGCCATCTTTCCTTTCGATTCCAGTTATTATTTAATCTAGGTTGTAAAAATTAGCTAATCCAGCACCTCTGAGGTCTTGAAACTCGGCCTAGTTCTAAAATTGAACAAAAATAAAATGATAATTTAGGCTATAATAACCACTTAAATCATATAATCTTTCAACTTAGCTATTTTTTTTTATTTTTGAGGTCTATGCATAATATCTAGTGACAATCTTAGTTCGCATTCTCATATTTTTTTTCCTAAAGCTTATAAGCCTGATTTGAAAAATACATATTATTAATAATTAAAACAACATTCCGCCTTCTAAATTTCTTATTGTGCTTTAGACATAATGTCCATAATTTTTAATTTAATCAACAGAAGTTTTCCAAAAAAAGAAATTTTAAAAAAGTTTTTCTTAAATTTCGTCTTTTTAGACTGCATATTGTCACCAAATATACAAGAAATCAATCAAACTTTAAAATCATTAAAGCGCGAAAATAAGAGTATAAATATGATTTCTAATATATCAAAAACGATATGAATCAAAATTTAATTGGTGCTGAATTTGAAAACATGATTACATTTTACCATTTCAAAATTTATACGTTAATAAAAAATGTATGATTATATTTGGCCAATTTTATATATGACTAATTGCAAATAAATGGATTGGGTGTATAATTTTTTTTTTAATCAGACAAAATATGGTACCTTAAATTGTGTTAAAAAGTTGTTGTGAGCCCATCTTCAGCATTTTTTTGGTAGTTTGCTTATAAAAATTCAAAATTGACCGACGGTAAACGGAATTGAATTCAAGTTATCGCCCTAAAAACAAATTTAATTTGCAATGCCCTTTTTTTAGTGCACAGTGTAATCATAATTTTTGTGTCCATCCACTTAGACCAGTTAAAATAAAATTAAATGCTTCACACATAGCAATTTATATTTGCTATTTATACAATTACTAAGATTTCTCTTTTTTTGTTTGATAGAATACAAAAAGAGCATGGTTCGAGCTATAAACGGCGATGTTCATGGAAAAGTTGAAAAATTGTTTGATGCTTTGCTCTCAGTAATTGATTTATAAATAACATTTTGTACTTACACCGCGTCCCAAAAAAAATTTAAAAAAAATTACGACAAATATTTTTTGCCACATAAATCATTGTTGTAGTTTCATATAATTAAAAAACTCATTGAAATCTATGCTTATTATTTTTTTTTATTCTATAAACAGCCAAAACGTGACAGCTCGAATAATGTCGATCGCCAAAGCGCTGTTAACGCTGCAAAAGTAAACAAATCTAGTAATATCTAAAAATGAAGGACACATGTTTAAATACATAGGTTATAAATACATAGTGAAAAAGATTAGGCTGAGGCCATGTCCTAATTATTTTTTTTTTTTAAATTCAAAAAATTTGGAAAATTGTTCTAATTGCTGGGGTCCTTAAAATTGAAAGTGCAAAGAAAGAGAGCCACTTTTTAAAAAATGAATTAATAATGTTTTATACATTCAAAATTTCATTAGCATGCATTGTAATAGATTTTTGAATATTTGTAAATAATTGTAAATTTTGCTTTACTACGGCATAGGTTATTTTTTTATCTAAATGTTTAAACCAATTTTTGTAAATACCAAAAACAATTTACAGTTTGTAAAAATTTTCTGGTAATTCGCACTTCCAGGATAACATCAGCAACTAAAAACTATAAATACGCAATATTGGAAGCAGACAAATTCGATTGGTCCAGCAAATAAAACAAATTTTAGATATGAATTCTTGGAAAAAAACAAAAAATACAAAATAGGGCACGGCCTAAGATTGAATTTTGTGATCAATAACACAGGTCGACAAATTTTTGAAATGAGCTAACTACAGAGATCAAACCTGCCATCTTAAAGATTTTCAAATCCGTTTACCGTATTTTCTAATCAATTTAGCAAAACCATATACATTGAAAATTTTAGAAAATGGCAAAAAAACAAAAATAAAATCAAAAAAAACTGACATTTTTTTTTGCATATTTACAACAGCGTTAAATTAAAAGTCAAGTAATATTTTAATCAAAAACCGATAACATATTGTGTCGTATTTAAGTTTAATATCGAAATATTCTGTATTATCTAAATGCTGATGTAAGAGCTTGATATACTAATATTTTATTTCTCATTATTTGAAATAATAAATATAAGTTACAATTCTTGGATTTTTTCTTACAATATGGTCAAAAAATACCATATTTTTGATAGGGACGGATCTAAGGAGCCGAAGGCGGAAGAAACTATGAAAAACGGAAAATAGATATGAGATAAGGCCATCATGGGAATGTATGCTTCATAAACTTATTTCTGACTTTAATAATTGTAGACCTGTGTGATAATAGTTATAAGAGAACACGGATTATTTTGAAATTGTAAAACTATTCTAAATTTTAACATATAAAGTGTTTTTCTAACGTAATTTTGCTATGTTTAAAACATTTAAATATTAAAACTTATTTCAATATTAATTAGGTAGTAGTTTTTGACACTATAAACATTTAAAAACCGCAAAAATGCTAAAAGTGGCCGAACCCGAGGCTTAAAACAAACATTCAGAATATTTTGTATGAAATAATTAAATTAAACTTCTTAATATAAAAAATTTTTTTATTGTTTAAAAAAATTAAAAAAAACTAAACATGTTACAAAATAAATAAATTCCTTATTTCCTCCTTAAATTTTTAATTACGGTACCATTGCTACTGCCATTACTTAGCAAGTCTCTCATTACACATTAAGACTTTAAAAATTAGCTGATAAGATTTTATAGTAAATTCAAAAATTGATATAGTACGTCTTATTAAATATTGTAAAAATTTTGCTTATTTAAATTTTTTGATAAATCAAGGATGTTTCTGATTGTTTACATTTGTTTAAATAAAGTTCTCTAATTAGAATTTGAATAGATAAATATTTAAAAATTAGTTTTTTTATAATGTCCATAACGTTGTAAATTTTACATGTAAGAGTGTTGATATATTGCCTTTTTTATTTTAGCTATTTGCATAAAAAATATCTAATTAATATTTTTTTTATAATTAAAATTTTTAGGTAATATGTCACATAAAATATTTTGTGATAAAAGTTTTATTTACTATAATTGATAAACATTTTTTTTTATTACTAATTATTATCTTATTAAAAAATTTTAATTGGAATAAAAATATTATGAATGAAGATGTTTTCTTTTAAACTTATTAACTAAAAATTTATTTTTAAAAAGTAGAATTTGCTGTCTTTGAAAAAAAAAAATTACCTGGCAAAATATTCAAAATGTTTAACGGCAGTTCTCATATTATTATTAGAAACTGGCTAGTGGTGGTGGTCTTTTATCAGGTGGTAATTCAGACGCTTACATTAGTATATTTGGCAACAACAATTACAATCAATTAAAATTGATAATCGATCAATTCCAAATAATTACGGGGAAAACGATTGAAGAGGACATCAAGAAACACACAGTTGGCAAGTTTCAGAGGGCGCTTCTAAAATTGGGTAAATAAAGATATTCCAACGCTTATAATTTTCAAAAAATACTTTTTTCCTGTGGCCAAACATAACATAAATTGCTATAGCGCTATGTCAAAATCTGCAGGTTTTAGGAATTTTGAATTGAAGGTGATATATATCATTCAACCTTCTACCATATTTAGTTTTTGGAATTCAAAAATTAGATTTTTCCTTTTTATGTCATCTAAAACATTTTAAATGTTAAAAACACATTTGAATATATCCCTAATTTTTATAAAAAAAAATCATAAAATTAAAATAATTTTTTATTTTTATATCTAACAGTTGAAAGCGTTCGGAGTACACCTCAATATTTTGCTGAAAAATTACATAAGGCGATGGCGGTTTGTCTTATTTAACATTTTATTTTATGGCTGTTTAAAGTTAATTTTGTAATAATTTTTGCAGTTTTGCAAATGTTGAAACGCATTGTTTTTACAAGTTGCCAATCCTTATTTTGATATCTAAATAAAAATAATAAAAATTCATAATTGTAGAATTTTATAATATATAACTCTCAACATCAAACAGGCTCCGATATTTATTTTATCATATTTTAAAAAGGGCTTTGGAACGGATGATGATGCCATTATAAGGATTTTAACGACTCGTAGTGAGGTTGACCTGGACTCCATTAAAACGGCATATTTTTACAAGTACAAAAAGCCATTGGAGAAAGCCATAAGGGTTATTTTTTACTTAAAGATTTGTATAATGATTTTAGAGCTCTGGCTATAATATCTGGACAGGGCCAATGACATTAACAAAATTTCATTCAATAAGTATTTAGAGACATAGTTCACTTTTAAATGTAAAAATACGATAAAAAACTCATGGGAAGCGGGGCTGTAGCACAGGTCCAACCCACATGCCAATATTTATTCTTTTAGCCCTGACCAGCCGTATCCGTTAGCGAATTTTATATTCAGTGCTAATTAAGTGATTCAAAAAATTTTTATCCGCTTAACGTAGTTTATTTTTTTATATGCTTGGATGGACACTCACACCAAAAAATATGCATGGTGCCGATATTTAAATATTAATTGCATTAAAATGAATAGGGATGTTTTTTAGATGCTAAAAAATAAAATGCAGATTAGAAACAGTACTTAAATAGAATAAGGCGATTTTATGAAAATTGTAAATGTAAAAAGAGGTAAGATAATTAAATTTTGATGTTTTTAGCCAAATTTCATCCTATATTGTAAAAAAAAAACAAGTGATGCGACCTGGATCAAATTTATTTTCAAAATAACAAAGTCGGCCCACCCTTGCAATCTTAGGCCCGGGTTGGACGATATGGGCGCAATAAAAAACATTACTAGGCTATTTCATTATAGAATTCGATTAATTGCAAAATAACAAAAGTTTTTAAGGGCGCATTTGAAAATTTTAAAATTAAGAAAAAAACTATGATTATGTTAAAATAAACATTTTCATTTTAATGTTAAGATGCAACCCAAGACAACTAAATTTTGAACTTTTTTTTGTAATTAGTTTCTATTAGATAAAGGTTTGTGATATACGGTTTGTTTTATTTAATATGAGAAAAATAAATTTCAAAAAAGCCTTCTAAGCATTATTAAGTGTGTATTGTTTATATACGCTTTTAAGTGCTTAATTATGTTTAATTATTTTATTTAGGGCGATGTGTCAGGAAGATTTCAAAAGCTTATATTGGCAGTACTACGCGGTAATAAACAACCATATATGGGCAATTGAATTAGAAGGTTATAGCAAACCGCCACATAACAAAACCTTAGTCCTAACGTCATCTACAATTTTAATATTAAATAATTTCTCCAGGCCTTTGGCTAAAAATTTTCGTGTCTGTACTGTCTATGAATGTTCAGCGAAGTTTATGAGACTGCAGCAAAATCTCCAATATATAGTTTTACCAATTTAAATTCTGCCTTGGTTCTAAACATTAAGAAATTCTAAAAATGGCAAATAATGAAAAAAGTTTTGTTACCTCAAGATTCCATTAATTTTCTTTATTACAACTAATTGCTACTTTTTTCTATCCTAAATAATGAAAATTTTTATAGTATATCAAGCTACATCCATATTTTTCATTTTAAATGATACGATTATGTACAAGGTTATAAAAACATTACTTTAAACTTTAAAATCAACATTTGACATTATATATGTTTTTTCAAATATTTTGTCTGTTCTAACATTTTTTTACCAGGATTTCGATTTTCACGATCCAAACAGTACACAATAATAAAACTCCTAAAAAGTAGCCTGAATTCGAATAATTAGTTTATAAGTCTACGTGACCTATTTTTATTGAGTTGGCGCTCCTAAGCATCTTGATTTTTCTTACGGTTGTGCCAGCCCTGATATTGGATATGTAACATTAATAAAATATTTTTATAAATTAATTTGAAGTTTTAATACCTGATAAGATAACAATTATACAATTATTTGAAAAACTACAATTTTACAAACTTTAGGTAAACACATTTTATATATGATATTTTGTGATAATAGTACTTACTGTATAGTTCATATAATTTTAAACTTATTTGATTAGACGTTCAATGAGCTTTTATTTTCAGAAAATTAAAAGAATATTAAAAATGTACAAAATATTATTTCAAAATTTTCTCAAAAAGTTATTGTTCCAGGAGAAGTTTTTTCTATGCCTATAATAGTTTGATATGACAACTTTTGTAAATAAAATTTTACAAAATAAAATTTTGTTATAATAAATGCACCTTTTGAACGTGCAACAAAAAAAAAATAATAAATCGACGCTGTGTGTCTTGCTTTTCACACGCCGTATGTTTTGCATTTTAATAAAAGTTAACGATTTAGGTTCACGCATAAACAAATTAAACGAAGTTTCACTATACAAGGAATTTTATATACCTTAGGGTGATTACTGTAGTCAAGCTATAATTATAGAGTGCTTAGATTTCTAATGAGATAAAAAAAATTAACAGATGGAAGCGCAAAAATAAATTTGTTTGTGAGACGGTATAGATTTATTATATTTAGCACCAAATTTTGCATTGAAAAGTAAAAGACTTAGTCATGGTAAATCATGTTATAGCCAGGCCTGGTAAAAGAAAAAAGAGAAGCCCGTTTAAAGGGCATCTTAAGCTCAAACTCAATGAGCCAAAAGACAGAACGCGTGTTTTCTCGTAAAAAATAGGCCTTTTAATAAGTAACGAAAAATGGGCCATTGGCGAATTTTGGGGACAAAGGGGAGGTTGACTATTGACCATCACAATTCCTACCAGCACCAAACCAACACATTTACTTACTTTTCACCACCAAAAAACAACAACTAACTAAAAACAATCTTGTTTTTTTAGGTTACGTGCGCGCGTAAGGCACTCGCGTATGGCGTGTGCGTGCGCACGACAAAGCCCCGTTTTCTTTCTAAAATAACATAAAGGGTCTCATTATCTAACGGACTGGGCTTAAAATCTTAATGTAACTTTTTTTGTAATAATTGTATTTAATTGTCATATTAATTGTTATAAAAATTCGCATAATATGCTCATAAATAGCTTAAAATCACTAATATTTGGCCTATTAAAAATTTGACTACATGAGGGATTATATAATAAAATAATGTCCCAGTCAAATAAAATTGATTGTAATCGAAAGAGGCGGGTAAGAATATAGCCCTGCCCAATATATAAATCTGTCCAGCAGCTCACAATGACCTGTAACTACTCCGGCCTTCGAAATTTTGTTATTTTATTTTTGCCCAGCCTTGCCCGTAATTACAAATATATCCGAAGTTTTACATTTAATCCTATAAATTTTTGGTTTAAAATCATCCATTAAATAAAAACGAGCAACACTTATATCATGTAATGATTTTGTGTTTTCCACAAGCTATTTTTTAAATTCTATATTTAGTTAGCTATGTAGAAAGTTTAAATGATTTAAATTTAAAACTTAGAAATAAAAAATGGGTTGCTTGTAATATATGGTTTTTTCCTCATTTTTATTTACCAAGGGCTTTTTCTTTATATTTTTCGGGGCTTTTCCTCTATGGGCTTTCTCCATTCTTTTTTGGCTCGAAAATAAAGAGCCCATATTCCACCTAAGCCACACATTTCCCAGGCTTGGTTTAGCTATAAGCTGGAAACTTAATATTAAGATTAAAGAAAAAAATTGCGAAACCAAAATTATTAAAACTTGCATAATTCATGAGGAGTTAAGAGAAACTTTACTGATTGGCAATAAGGAAAAAAGTGATATAAAGCAGTGCTGGGAAAACAATGAGTCAAAAAACTTTGGCTCATATTTTCCCCCAAAACTTAATGAAAGAAAGGGAGCTACAAATAAAGGGCCAAAATAAGAATTCAAAAAAGCCCTTACTAAGAAAAGGGGCAAAAAAAAGCCCCAAAAAAGTGGCTCTTAAAAAGAGCCCCAAAAATCCCGTTTTTTATTTTTTTTTATAATAATTTGGAAAATTTTGATTTTTTCTTTATAATAATGATGAGGTTATTTTTTCTTAAAGCTCCTAGGAGTTTTTTTTAAGAAAAGGGGCTTTTTTTGCCCCTTTTCTTTAAGCAGGAAAAGGGGCTTTTCATTTGCAATGCCCACGAGTTTGTGGGCATTTGGGGAAAAAAACTTAAAAACTTGTTAAAAAAAAGCCCATTTATTTTTTTTTCCCAGCCCTAATATAAAGACAGTTTTTATAATGAATTAGAAATTTGAATACCGTATATTCTTGTTTCATTTTTTAAAATAAAAAATATTTAAGTCTTTTATAAAAAAAGTATACATAAAAATATAAACGCCATATATAATCTATCATGGGCGAAATAAAACACTGAAACAAAGCAAAATTTTTAAAGGGTATTTATAGATTTTGCGATGTTAAATTTACCTCTTCCCCATCGCCTTCAATTTTTATATAATAATCAAATTATAAAAAAAATCCTTAAATTATAGAAAAAAAAATATATGCATGCTCAAAATTTTTATAGAATGTCTAGAAAAGTTAATTATAATTATCTCTTGAATTATTTCAAGTTAAAAAATGTATTTGACAATCATATCCGGTGTAGTTATTACGGCGCGCTCTAATTGATTCGAAAACTAAGGATAAAAAATGTGAGTTTTATTTGTGCACGAAAAATATTATTAACCCTCGGCGTAACTTTTTTACAATTTTGGCCAAAAAAACTAAACGTCGACGGGAAGCCAGATTTTAAATTATATTAATGTAACCTTAATATATATTTTTTATTCTTACCCGAAAGAATGAAGTCGATTTTGTTGCATAGTGTGTTCGAGTAGTTTTTAAGATCGTTAATATTAGAGGGATAGGGCTATACTAATAAAATGCCAATTTTTTCAATAACAACTAATTAAAATCTAGAATTTTGATTACTCTTGGGTTGCAATATTTTAATTTTCTTTTCAAAGATAAGAGGCTATTTCAATTACACTTTTAAAGTCCGAATGAGCTCTGACCCGACCCCTAGCGCTTTTAAAAACAAGGTGCAGAAAATGCATTTTATCCTGTCGCCTACGTGACCAGTTATATGATTAACCAGGAATGAGAAGGTGTGCTTTATAAGAAAACTTGTTTTTTAAACATATGGTCATCTGGACCAAAGTGGTTTAACAAATAACCTAACATTATTTATTAAATATGAAGTAGTAATTTTGGGCCAAAATATTATAGCTCGAACCCACTTTTCGATTTTTCGGTTCGTAGCTCTAACCGCCGGTACTTTACCCCTAAATTTAGAAAGATATAATTAAAAAGCCCCCTTCTCCAGTCTTTTCTTTCAAGTCTTTATAATTTTGTAATAGATCAAGCCAAACATAGATTTGAAATCTGTGAAATCATTTTGAAAAAAAAATGAATCAAATATTATGGCCAAGGGCGTATATTTATATAATATTTGTCTCTCACCCAGCCCGTATCTTGCCTGACCCCCATTGGAAAGTACACAAGCTTCACTACTCGGAGGATAAGTGAAAAAGATAGTAAAACTAATGCCGTCTTACTCATTAATAATCACGAACAACCCTCTTTTTCCTTTATTTTTGCAATTGCGATTTTACCGATATAAATATCATATTTCAATATTGGGCAAATATTAGCATATGTTGTATTCTGAGAAACGTTGTTATCGACTCTTATTAACATTGTTTCATTTGCAACCGATATACTATAAGTCACCTGGACTGATGAGTCATTGTTAACAGTTAAAATCCTGGATTTGGCTGTATCACGCTGCCAAAGTTAATAACTTTCTAGGTTTATTTTAATATTTTTATTAGTTAAATATCATAAATTCCAAACTAGAAAAAAATTTCAGGTAATGAATCATTTATAATTTATATCTAACGCTTTGCTTAAATCTAAAAAACCTAAATATAACTTATTTGGCAGGTTGAATATTAACATTAAATTTTTATGGACTCTAGATTGCTATTAAAAATGGTACTTATAAATTCTAAAGGAATTTTAATTTTTATTATATGCCTGCCGTCATCTCTAAAAAATTTATTATATATCCGGGAGTATTTAAGAATTAAAGCAACGTGATAAAAACTAAAAAATGATTTCGTTTTTATACAAGAGATCTGATATGGAATAAATTATAATTGTTTAGGCTTAAAGAAGCCTCGAGCTAACATATGTAAGCCTTAAATCTACATTTAATATATCGTCATTTTGTAGAATTATATGGACGACAAAATTGTAAATCAACTTTTACGCCTATTCTGCGCCTCACTGGTGATTTTCGCGGTGACAGTAGTAGCCCAAATTTCAGAAAAGGAGGTTTTTATTATATTTTAAGCACTTTATTAAACCTTTGATTGCCAAAATAGGTATTATCACTCCTCGTTTTGAATTGCTTTTACATTCTATACTAATACTTTAATGACAATCCAACGTATAGATTCTAAGCCTCCTTGTAGATTCAATTTTATTGACCTTAACACCTTTCTGTTTGCAGTCTTAGTAAATTTTAATAAACATTAAAAATGTTTTAACCAGCACCCCCTCCCCCGACCCATTAAAGCACATTTAAATGCCAAAATACCTAAAAAATTAAAGAAGTGTCACAAATACACCGTTTTGTGCAAGGAAAGTTTAAATAAGGGTTTTTTTAGCATTTGAAATGTAAATGAATTTAAAAATTTTCTGAGATTACATATATACCGCCGATTGCTATATTATTTCCTATGTTTAGAGTAATTTATGCTTGCTAGGAGACAGGCCTTATATAAAATTAGGGAGCAGGAATGGGGAGGGGACCGAGTGAATTATCAGTTTTTACATGGTGGATGATTTTATTTTACACCCATACTTTAATAGACTAGCCATATACTTTTTTTGAGGTATTTACAAAAGTTTCTCAGTTCTTATGTTTTTATTTGATATTTTTTTGGATTGATTATGGTTACAATTGTGTTTTTCTTCACACAACAATAGCAATAATTTGAACAATTTTTGCGCATTCTCATTCGCCAATTAAAGCCCTTTGAATTATTAAGCAGAGAATTTTATTGTGCTTACTTGTTTTATCTTTCATCATAGATTTATATGTCTTTAATCTAGCCTACTATCGTCCCGTTTCCGAATTTTAATCCCGAACAAGATGCAAAAGATTTACACAAAGCTATGGGCGGCATAGGTAAAAATATGATGACAAATGAATTAAAATTGGTAATTAAATTTAAATCGCTAGACAAATTACTTAAAATTGCACAAAGGGTTGCAAGGAATAATAATAATGCTTCTGAGCCAGTAGATACAATACCTTACTAATCAAGCATATTGTCAAATTTTTTACCTTTCTGCGGCAAAAATATAATATTATGGAATGGGCCCTAATATTTAACTTGAGCAGTGCCCAAATTTTGGAAAAGTTTTAAAATATGCAACTTTTGCAGTTAAAATGATGGCAATTTATTTTTGAATGAGGTCATTAAAAAAAATTTTATTATAAAAGATTTGTTAAATATATTATTATAACATAAAAATAGAGATTGAAATTTAAATTTTATTATCCATTTAATATACTGGTTGTTAATACAAAATTAACATACAAAATTATAATATGAAAGATATTTTGGGAACAAGTGGTTACCTTCTTCATTTAAAAAAATATAAAATAATAATTATATATGCAAATGCTATTCAAGCATATATGAAAATGTAAAATATTAGAGTTCTTAAAATTTATACCAGAAATATTTTAAATAATAAGTTAAAAAAATTCTTTTTTTCTTATTAAATTTTAATATTAAATTAAAAGAATATTAATTTTAATGCCTTTAAGTAACATTCGATCAAATATTTAACTTAATGGTTTTATTAGTATATGTATGCAGTATAGGTTTAGGCAGAGCCAGGGCAAACTTGAGTTAAAAAACGTAAGATTGTTTACTATTCCAGTTATATAACAGTTAGATTGCAATACACAAAAAAAAATTACGTTACTTTTAGCAAGCATTTGGCAATCTTTTGCCCTTAACAAAATAATTTCGGCACTTCCAATTGAGTTGTCCAAGAAGGACTGGCCCGAATTTCCTTTCTGAGATGCATATTTAAACATCTTATTTCCATGATTTCTTGTCAAACCTAACACTTTAATTTGGAAAAAAAAATAGGAATCGGGAGTTTTAAAGCTGGAAATGACATGAACAAAGTTATTAACATCATAGCCGGACGCACCAATTTCCAGAGGCAAAAATTAAACGAGACCTACCATCAATTATTTAAAAGGGTATGTCTTAGGAGCATAATAAATTAAATATTACATTGTGAATGCTAGTTTACTATTATAAATAATTTGAAAAAATACATTTTTAGGATATAAATGTCTCTTTGTAAATATATATATTATTGCTTAAGGCTGAAATTTGAAGGGGGGGGGGGGGGGGGGTGGAGGTTGGTATAAAAATATTTTATTTAATCGCGATTTTTTTATTTATCTAAAAACGCGAAATTTGGAACTTTTCTTTTAGAATTATTTAAATGCTAAAATGTCGTAAAAATTTTAGAATTTTCTAAAAAAATCAAATAAATCTGAACGCGCCAAATTAAAACTAAATAAAACAAAGTGTTTGTATTTGGGACACAATGACACTTGTAATATAAAGCACGCAAAAAAAATATATTTTTTGCATTTGAATTTAGAATTTAGTACAAGATTTAAAAAGTAATTCACGTGGAGAAGCCGAAAATTTTTTTGAAGCCCTAATGACACCAGCGGCACTTTTTGACGCCCATTTGATTCATCACGCTTTAAAAGTATATATATCATTTTTAAATCCATTTTAATATTTTTGGTGTTTATTAGAATATTCTAAGTTTAGTATTTTCCAAACCATTGATTAATCTACTTACATGAATTATTTCAATCCATTTCTTTAAGAGGATATTTAATATACTTATCAGGCCTTTACAATCAATGAATCAAATTACCTATCAACATTTTGATTATTAAGAGCCAAAACCTTCACGGGTATGTCGGCCCCAAAAGAAGAAGAAGCTGAGAGGAAGTGATTTTTTAGCGGGTACTTTTGTTCTAACATAAGTGCGAACATTTGTTTTTTATTCAATAGTAATTTTAATTCAATCTCGTACTGATCCACTGTACTTCTTAGAAATTTTTGGCGTATTTGATAATTTTAAAACCATGTCTATTAAATAGACTAGCTATGGATCAAATGAGAAAATTTTTCCACCTCCTCATTTTTTAAAATATATTTTATTTTATGGATCGACCAAGTGGTTGGGAACCGATTATAACACTTTACTCGAAGTTCTTGTAACACGATCGCCCGCACAGCTGAAAGAAATGGCTCAGGTGTACCAAACTAGTGAGTGATGCCAATAAATACATATACATAGAATCCAAATATCTGAATATATCATTTTAAGTACATAGGTGGAGTTTATTAACACTATTATAATGTCCTTTCAAATCATATTGCCCGTATCCATCGATGTCTTCTATAAGTATTAGCCACCTCGAAAAATTTAAATCTTAGTAAAAAATTTAAAGTTATGAAATTTTGGTTTTTCAAACAAAATAGGAATATCTCATTTTAAAATTAAACTCCTAATATTCGTTGTTAGAAGAGCCGGTGCGTCCCTATAGAGACCCCAAGCATTGGGGTCAATTTTTTGGAAAGGAGATAAAGCGCCTTTGGCTTGATTTTGAATAAATGTTGTAGAAGAACATACAATGGATCAACATATTAACGTTCTTTAAGCCACGTTCCAGTGTTTATTTTCGTAAAAACTTCATAAAAATTAATTTTATTGTAACCTTTTTTTTTAAAAAAAATTGCAGTTTTTTGCACATAAACTTTTGAAATAAAACATTTTCTGTAAAATTTTAAGAATATAAATACTAGCCTTAGCAGCAGTATCTTTCTGACTTTGTGCGTCCCGGATAAACAAGGACGCACGGACACTTTTACCAGAAAAATAGCAACCCGTAATACCTATGCGCGCATTCAGTGTTCATTCATTTTTTCACAAAATTAAAATTATAAAAAATACAAATTTTTTCAAATATTTGAGTTTTTGCATCCAAAATTATTAACCCTTGTGGTTTTAAATATTTTTTTTCCCGGTGGTATCGCTCCAAGTTTATATATGGAAATTTTATTTCATTTATAAGTAAATCCTTATATACATAACAATTAATTATTTTAAAATAATTGAATCTAACGATTCAAAAAACTTTCAACTGTGATCTTTGATTTTATTTCCCACAACAACAGAATATAAGAAGTCAATGATAAAAGCAATAAACGGTGACGTTCATGGCAAGGTGGAAAAATTTTTGGATCACCTCTTGGCGGTACTATTTGACATAACATTTAAATGCGAAATTTACAATATGTAGGCCAAAATTTTTAACGGGTTTTGTAACTTAAGTTGATTTTAAGCTGACTCTGTTTATTAAAAAAAAATGAAGATATAAAGGGATTGATTTTTTTTTGAATTTTAAATATTAATAAAGGTCAATACCAAATAGAGGCCTTTTTCCAGTCAATTTTTTTGTTGAGCCAGTCCCAGTGTAAACTAATTTCTATTTTTTATTTTAAATGCCTATTGATATTTTTAATGCAAACTTTTACTGATTTATCATTTAGGTTATATCAGAAATTAAGCTAAAATATAATATATAAACATTTTTTTAAAGGCGAACAAGGACGTTTCAAATAATGTTGACCAACAAGATGCCTATGAATCGGCAAAGGTAACTTTATTTTGTTTCCTTATTAGTTAGAACAAAGGAAATTTTTGTGGTTCAGTTATTAATTGCAAAAAATGAATCAAAAATAAATATATTTTCTCTTCACATAAGGGCGCGTTCAGACTTTATTCCAATTTTAGAAATATTTAAATTTTTGTAAAATATTAGTCCAATGTTAAAATTATTTTAAGGGTTTATTAAGAGTATTGTTAAAATAATTATTAACTATTTTTCATATAGATTTAGATATAACTTTATCAAAATTTTAAACTCAAACTCATAGCAGGGCTGGGAAAAAAAATAAATGGGTTTTTTTTTAACAAGTTTTTGAGTTTTTTTCCCAAATGCCCACAAACTCGTAGGCATGGCAAAAAAAAGCCCCTTTTCTTGATTAAAGAAAAGGTACATATTTAAAAAAAGCCCCTTGTCTTCAAAAAAAATCCTAGGAGCTTTAAAAAAAATAACCCACCCATCATTATTATAAAAAAAAATCAAAATTTTTTGAAATTATTATAAAGAAAATGAAAAATGGGCTATTGGGGCTCTTTTTAAGAGCCACTTTTTTGGGTTTATTTTGCCCATCTTCTTAGTAAGAGCTTTTTGAATTCCTATTTTGGCCCTTTATTTGTAGTTCCCTTTCTTTTTTTTTGTTTTGGGGGAAAAAATGAGCTAAAGTTTTTTGGCTTATTGTTTTCCCAGCACTGGCTCATAGTGTTAAGAAAATTGTAAAAACATAATTTTTTTCGATGTAAAAACTTAAATTTTGAAAATTTTACATCATTCAGAGCTTTTAAAATTTTTAAACGAAAGTTTGAACGCTCCCTTAAACATGATAAATTAAAAAGAAATTAGCCACCGGTGATCGTATAACTCGCTGGTTTGGAGGTAAAGACGACGCCTACATAAATATCTTGGGGAGCAAGAATCACGCTCAACTAAAACTCATTTTTGAGCAATTTCAACTAATTACGCGGCGTACGATCGAAGAGGACATCCTCAAAAACACTCGGGGAAAGTTCCAGCAAGCTCTTCTAAAATTAGGTATCATCATTTTACTTTAGAGGCCACTTTATTAAGTCTCACTATAATTGCTCAAAAATTTTTTTTGCAAATACTTCATATTTAATATGAATGGGATTAAATTCGCGAATAAATTTGTTATTATATAGATAAATGCAGAATTTCGCAATTTGACTAGGTAATTAGTTGTTTTTGGTAATAAAATGACAAATCTTTCATTAAAATAATGTCAACTTTAAATGCAGCTTACTAAATGTTTGCAAAGCAAAATTATCAAATTTTTGTCATACATTTTTAAAAGAATTTCAAAATAGGTAATTTATAAAATTACGAACAAAAAATATTTTATTATTATTCTGCATTTTAGCTTTCACAATTTTTTTATTAATCTTTGATTTAGACAAAAATTTATGTAATTTTGTTTGAACATTAAGTTCACTTGCATTTATGATTTGCATTTTATTTTTCACAGAGATTATATGCATTTCAGTTGGTGTGTGCCCCATTACTAAGCCAAAAAAAGTTTTCCTTGATCATAAAATAATTAAATATTGTATAATTGTCAACGTCCAAAAATCTCGCCGACGGGTTTTTGGTCAAATGGCACAACGTCTGAAATATTGAGCTGCCTCAATATTGTTTTTAATTGTTCACAAAATAATCTGTCAGGGGGTTAGGGTGATATCAGCTTATTTGAAAACCAGGTGGACTAAGCATAAAATATACGGCCAGTGGAATATTTGTTTTGAACGATGACTTTTATAATTAAATTTCTATTACACGTGTGATTATTTTAGTTGAAACTGTCCGAAGTTCACCCCAATACTTTGCCGAGCGCCTTCATAAAGCTGTTCACGTATAAATGTTTATTTAACTTCAAATATAAAATCATCATAATGACATATATTACAAAAAAGCCGTGACGTTTTGGCATAATCTCCTTTTTACCAATTTTTAGAGCTCCCTCCCCAGCATTTTGTCTGGCTTTCAATGGGTTGTGAATATTTAGAATAAAACTTTAAATTATATTCCTTCGTATTAAATTTGAAATCATGAAATATTATTTAAAATATTAGGGATTAGGAACTGATAATGCCGCCTTAATTAGAATTTTGACGACACGTAGCGAAGTTGACCTCAACTCCATAAAAAATGCCTATTTTTACAAATACAAAGAACCGCTCGAAAAGGCTCTTAAAGTAATTTTAAGAACATTATTCTAATTTGCAGATATTCCATATATTTTGATTTCATCTTTTGAATTATTTTAATATTTTTTGCATTTTGTATCGTTAGTTAGGTATTTTTAATACTTTTTAATACCTATTTGAAACTAATTTATCCTTGCAACAATATCAATATTGCAATACGGTATTTGGCGTTTATATATCATATTTAATGTATTATATGAATTCAATCTTATTTATTTTAGGGAGATGTTTCAGGTATATATCAACGCCTAGTGTTGGCTGTTTTGCGTGGCAATCGGCAACCATACATGGTGGAAACTCCAGCTCCTCCTCGATCGGCTCAACGCCAACGTGGCCCTGGAGGCCATTAATATATTTAAATGTGATAAAAAATATAACTAGTTGTTGATTTGATAGTATTTTACTACAATTTTTTGAATTAAAAACTAGCCCTTTGTATAATAAATTTATATTTATGAATTTTGTGTCTGTTCGTGTCTTGCAATTTAATAGAAATAATGCCAAATAATAATATTGTCTTGTTTAAAAAAATTTTGTATATATTCAACACAATGGATTAACGTTAGATTAGGCTGTTTGCCAAATTTGTTAAAAATTAATTCTTTTTGTATTAGAAAAAACATAAAAGTATGTTTGCGCGACGCATTGCAGACGTGCAAATTGTATTAATCTTTTATTTTATATGACTCATTTTTTTATTTATTTAAAATGAACAGGCTACAGCGCAAATGACAAATACTAAATATACAAAGTCTCCTTAACAATGATGACATTTGGATCCAAAAAATTTAATTAATAACTTTATGAAAAGGCACCTAATGCTAGAATTGCTTTCAATTTTAAACTTTTGATAAAAGTTGCATTAAAACACCGAGTAGCGAGAAGGATAAACCTCGTGCCACCCTAATCCCCCTCTCTCTTCCCCTTTGGAAAAATGGTTATTTCAGTAAAATCCAACAATAGGCCTTAATGACAACACACCCCACCCCATTGTTTCCTAAAAATATTTCCCGTCTGCTTTATTCTTCATCCCACCCCCCCCCCCCCCCTACTTTTAAAAAATTCGAGGTATGCTTGTAAAAGCTTTATTGTTGACCGACGGTGTATTAAATATATATATGCCTTATGAGGGTGATTTATCGTTATCAATTTTGCGGTCATTGTAAAAATATTTGATCATTTTATAGAATTATTATTTTATAAACGCAACAATGTTTCGTATTTTGACATATGACAAAACAAATACAGAGTCGCGGCGCTTATTATTTATTTAACCCGCGAATGGGAAAGTGAAAAAAAGTTACACGAAATGCTTTGTGAGGGACCAGCGTACCCCATTTTAAACTCTACTATATCTCAGGAAGTATTTAAGCTTTAAATAGTTTCAATAAAAATAAAAAAAGTTACATGTTTTTTGATTTAAATATAAGGCATTTCTTCCAAGTTAAACTTTTTTGTCTAATTAATACATAAACAAATTGACAAGAAATAATTTTTAAATTTATTAGAGATTTTAAATAAATTTTACAAATCAGCATAAACAGTTGCAACGAGCGCATAAATTATGTTTCTAGATGTGGTTATAAATTTATACTAAGTTTTGTAAAAATAGAAACAAAAAATTACCTCTCGCTTTTTGCAAAAATGAGTTTTTAAATAAGATATAAAAAAATTAAAAGTGTTAAGATATAATTAAAATATAATATTTCTATAAAATAAAAAAATTACAATTAAAGTGCTAAAACTTTAAATTAGGTGTCTATTTTTAAGCTTAAATATATAATATTTTCTTTGTACTTTATAAAATTTACAATATACCTGCGTAAAGGTCCATAGTTAAAATATGATGTTTTTGATAATAAATTTTTTAAAAAATTAAAATTTAGATGAAAAGGCATTGTTCCTGATGAGCCCAAATTGACTTTAGAAATAAATATGCAAAAAATAAAATAATTTATTAATTTTTTTTTATATTTTGATAAAATAACATTTAACCTAAATAGTCATAAAGCTTTAAACACTCTTGTGATTGTTTAAAATCCTAAATTAAAAAAGTGCCGGGGTTCTTGAATCCCCCATTTACCCATGCGCGGGTTAAACCTAATTAAAAATTTTGAGCTAAACGTCTAGCAAATATTTTTTTGTCGATCTTATCTTACTCATCACCCATTTTAATGTATACTTTAAGAAATTATAGGTTTTGTACAATAATTTGCCTTAAGTTTATATTAGTAAGTTGATTAGCATGGTTACTCCTACTAAAGCTAAATAGGCATGGATATAAAGAGTTGTTTAATTTAAAGATGGTTAATGTGACTATAAGTTTTATGGTTTATTAAAGCAAGCAAATAATAAAAAAATGCCTAAAAATCATTATAAATTACGTTTTTTATTTTTTAAAACCAAAAACATCTGTCTAATTTATATTACACGTTGGACTACCCACAAAAAAACAATTTATTTTTAACAAATAATTTTTCATTAAATTCATAAGAGTAAAATTATGCATTGCTTTATTTTTAATTTAATAAATTTTTTTTTATAGATTTAGGTTGAATTCCGGTAAAGATTTTGTTTGTATAAAGATAGACATTTATTTCACATGTTTATTATTCATTCATAAAGCATGGCTTCCTCCTACCTCCAGTGGCAAATCATCAAGGATAATTCTTGTTTCTTGATGAAGGCGAGAAATTGCAAAAAGGCCTTTTCTAAAGTTAGTTTTCTAAATAAAACGTTTTAATTTATGAATTTTTTTTAATTATTTTGCTTTTTATTGGAATTTTAGCATTGTTTTTTTTATTATTTAATAAACCTTTATCTGCTTGCCATTTGTTTTAATTTAAAAATTGAAATGGACAATGTATAAAGGTATAGTAATTTATAGTTGCTTATTATCTATTTGCTTTTTAGCAGATTTATATTTAGTATTACATTATTTTTAGGAACCAAGAAATTTAAGGGGTTTAAATTCCTTTAAATATAACGGACTCATTCACAAGAAATGTTTTGATGTTGAACCTTCTTCAGATGGCAAAGGAGTTGTTTTAGTGATAAAAAGAGCAAAGAGTTTTATTTTTGAAATTTATATAAAAACATATACATTCATTGCTACTTTAAGACTTAAATAAAATTAATTGATTTGGTTTTTTCTTGATATTTTTGGCTTTGAATAATTATAAAAGTGTATAATAGCTCTAAGTTAATGTTGACCTAATTTATTTGTTTTTTATATAACACAGTCTTTTATAATATACTATTTAGTTTTAATGACTGATAACCATAATTAGTTAAATTTATTGTGTTTATATTGTAGCCTCTAAGAAGCCAGCTAAAAGTGTTTCAAAAGTTGTTTTGAAAAAGGGTAATAGAAAGATTTACAAATCAATTGAAAATATGATGAAAGGAAAGGCTGATAACCATACTAAATCGGTTTTATTATGTATTTATATTAGAATGACTTAAGCATAAATTATTTTTTGTGTATTCGTGATTTTGGCAAACTCTTATTTAATTTTATTTAAAATTTAAACCATTCTCATTTTCTATGCAAATTAAATTACAGTTTTAGATGTTTCTTGTTATTTTCTTATACACTAATGTGATGTTTTTAAAAATATTTATATTTTTTTTTAGTTTGCCCTCAAAAAAGCTTCAGCTATTCTTAAAAGTCAAAAACCACTTGTTCAAGTTCCAAAAAAGAAATGAAAAGCTCTATTTCTTTCCAATATTTATTTACTTTATTTTGAATAAAATAAAAATATTATAATATTGTTTTAATTATTCCTTAAGTTAGTTGTGATAATTAATTTCCATATATATTTGAATGGTTGGTTGAAAATATTGGAAGGTATAACTTTATTTTGGAATATGGCATATATAATATTTTAAAAGATGTTGTGTTTTCTCCCTTTTGTACACAGCTTAGCTTATTACTTTTATTAGAGTTTTAATATCTGAGCAATGAATTAGTATCAATATATCCAGATTAGATTAAGCTATGATATTAACTTTAGATTTTATTATCAATTGAAGACTTTATCATAAAAGGTAAAATTAACTAAGTAAAATATTACACAGGTCAACAAATATTAATGGCACAATCGTGAATTTTATAAAAACATAAAAGAATTTATCCACATGAAAACCTTATTTCATACATATATTTCGTTTTTCTTAGTCTGTTCCAGCCTTGGCTCCTTACATCCGTCCATATCGAAAAAATGGCCTTTTTTGACCAAATTGACACCAAGAATACCCCAAAAAGAAAAAATTTAAGAATCTTTTTTCCATATAAAATCCCTTGAAACTTATATTAATCATATCAAATAATGATAAATAAAATTTTAGTATATCAAGCTCTTACATCAGCATTTAGATAATACAAAATAATTCGTGTCTAAACTTAAATACAAAACGATATATTATCGGTTTTTAATGAAAGTTTTATTTGAAGTTTGAATTAACAGTTTAGCTGTTGTGAACATGCAAAAAAAATATCAATGTTTATAGCTGACTAATTAAGTTTGATTAGAAAAAACCGTAACCGTATTAAATCCATAAGATGGCAGATTTAATCACCGCAGTTAGCTCATAACCCTCAAAAATTTGTTGACCTGTGTTATATTTTAGATTATTAGCTATGTCAATATCTTATAGGGTTTAACTATTCTCTGTACATTAAATACTTTTTTCAATTGCATAATATAGTTAATTCAAAAATAATTAAAATTAAATGATCTGCTGATATTAATGGGTTTATTAGGGCGTTTTGTAAAAATATAGTAATTAGGAATGGGTTATGTAAGGTGGAGCAAGGTTACACATAATGGCAAATACAAAAAAGGGTAATATTGGGTACAATTATAGTTTTTTACATGGTATTGTCATATTTGTTTATTATTCGATATATGATCAATCCGCTGTTACCCTTTTGATGGACAAAATATTTGTGGGTTAAATCGCAACGTTCAAATGAAGGATGGTACCCTAATACCTTTTTAATTGAAGATATATTTTAGACAAGCGAACTAATATTTTTAAAACTTTATAATTATTTAAGTTCAATGCTTTATAATCATTTAAAAAAAAATTATAAATTAATGTATTTTTATACATATTAATTTTAAGTTTAGGGTACCCAGGAACCTCCTTTTGACTTTTTGTAAAATATTAGTTGTTTATCAAGTTGCATGCTATATATGCATCCGGTAATTTTATAAAAGATATATACTATATATTGTCACTTAAAAATGATATGGAACTTTATGCATGTATGAATTTTATATCAGCAAATAGACCTTTAATATCAAATTTTAGCAGTTTTTAATGTAGTTTTTGATTCAGGTAATATTTTATAAAATTGTTGACCAATCTTTTTGTCTTATTTTAAAACTCATTATTGCCTAAAAGGATATTATTGCATTAGAGTTTTTTATATTTCAATAATTTTTGTAAATACATATAACCACATCTAGAAGCATAATTTATTTTGCGTCTTTTTATGTTGATTTTAGAAATTATCTAAAAATTCGGGAAGGATTACATTTAATTTAAATGAGAGATCACATATTTCTATCTAAAATTTTGATTAAAACAAACATATTTTAACTAAAATATTTTCTGAGATGTTAAAGGTTGAATATTAAGGTACACTAGCCCCTTATGCATAAAGCAGTGATGGGCTAGATTATATATAAAAGCAATCTAAACAATATAGGCGCCTGGCAATTTATTAAATAATATGATTTTTTTTTTAAATTTATTGAAAAAAATATTATTTTCATGATCGCAAATATACAATGGTGGATCGTTTGCTTAAATTTATAAACACGTATTAATTTATTGTTAACTGTTTATATAAAAAATTGTCATGGCCATCTAAAAAAAAGTGTGGATGGTAAAAAAGATTGAGACTTTATGTAGGCTTTGATCTTCATTTAGTTGTTACTATTTGTTGAACCGTATCGGAGGTTTAATAAACCGGTATATATCACCTGCAAATACAAAAAAAAATTATTAAAATTCTATTTTTTTCATTTTTTGTTTCAAATAAAACTTGATTAAAATTCTGACGATTTTGAAATATTTATAAGTAAAACCCCTGTGACATTCTTCGTCTGAGCATCCATGCACCTACTATGTTGTCGCAT
>JAUIRJ010000118.1:0-61483 GCA_030555515.1 Acutogordius australiensis | reverse complement strand
AAAAAATTATTATTTTCAAAATTTTTTTTAAAAGTCATGCAGAGCCCATACTTTTGAGTTCACATAATAATAATGAATACTAAGGACTGTATTTCAGCTTCAAGATATTTTATACGTTTTTTTAGTTATATAGAACTGAAAGTATTTAAAAATTTAAAAATTTTAAAATAAATTATTAAAATAATAAACACATGTAAGATAACCCTTATAGTCCTCTTGAAAATAAAAAAAAATTAAGTCTCTGGCTATAATACTTTTTGACTTATAATCTCCCAAAGTTGCATCAAATGTGAAAATTCACCTTGCATTTTTTTTTCTTTTGCCCCTATCTCCGTCAAAAATCACTTCCGGTCAAAAAAAACTTCAGATTTTGAAATACCCTTAAATACTACCTCCATGCAAAATTTCAGCCAAATCAAAAAGAGTACCCCTCCTGAACTCGTTGGATTAAGGTGAAATTGACCATTTATACAATTTGCCACATTTCACTATATACAATATAAAAATTTGATATTTTATAGATAAAAAACATAATTATCATCCAAACCTCCCATATATTCATTAAATAAAACTAGTATGAAAACCACCTAAAAAGGTTTCAAATTTTTCAAGTTAACATTTTTATCTACATTATGGTCTCCAAACATGTTCATATGGGGTTCATACCGGACAAAATACAAAATTTTTAAAAAATTTGTGATTTGAGTTTGCCCAAATTAGTTAGAAAGCCAAAAAAATTGATCAATCGATACAAATATTGACAATTAATAACTTTTGAGAGGTAATCTTAATAAGGGGCTTTGGTTTCACCAAAAGTGATGACATTCAGACTTAAAATATAGCATGTTTAATTAATTAAAAATTCTCTTAATATTGTTTTGCGAATAATTAACATTGAGTGAGCTCCTCATTTATTGCTTTACACTAATTTTAGCCCTAACTTAAAAGTTATAATAATAATCGTATAATTACGATGTATCTTTTCATAACACCCGCACAAAGAGTGTTATATACCGTATTTTTTAAATATTTAGTATTAATCAAATTTAACGTCATGTGCAATAAAATACATTTAATAAACAAAAAAATTAAAAAAATAAAATTTATATATGAGCGCATAACAATACATAGCCACTTAAATAAATATATTTTTTACATAGATGGCGTATATATATTATTGATTTAGAAGCTTGTATGAACTTACGCGGTATATTATACCACGATAAATGAATTTAAATAAAGAAAGCAAGAGTTTAATAGTATATGTTTGTGAATCCATTTTAATTAAAAATCTAATACAAATATTGTTACTCAACATTAGCAAATATACGAGTAACTTTATCTATTATAATCAGCGCTGTTAATCTGACCCAGGGCGGGTCGTTGACCGCGACCCACCAGCGACCCAAAACCGGGTTAGCGCCCAAAAACGACGATTATATTTTTAAAATTATTAATTTTTGTCCAAAGCGTAATATTTTACCTGCGCATAAAATTACAAAGAATTAAAATTAGAAATATTTCTAACCATGAAATATAAAAAAATTTAACACGTTTATTTTTTTTACATAAAAGAATAAATTATGTACGCGCTCTGATACAATTGTAAATAATTGTTAAATATTTGGCAATAGATAATTAATGGGAATAATAGTTTGAGCAATTATTTTGCTTTTTGTTTTGGTAGATAAGACAATTTTATGCAATTTATATTTTGGAGATTTGTATTTTAGTTCAAAAACCATTAAACCATGTCGATTTATTCCTTATAAGACAACAATTGCAAATTGAATGAAATCATCGTTTTTGAACCTTAAAGATGTTATAAAATAATTTTTCTAATGTTCCATCGATTTTGGAGTTTTAGTTATTTGCAAGTTTTAATTAGACAAATATGATATTGTCCATTTTGACAAATCTGCAATCCTTTACGTCTAATTCTATATATCTAGTTTTTAGTACGTTCAATTTCGATTTTTAAAATAATTTATTCTACTTTTTCATGAAGAATCACTAATTGAGAATTGACGTATAAGTGTGATAAAAGAATTATTAACCATTAAATCACTGCTACCTCAATGGCTGGTAATTTTGCAATATATGCAACCCTCGTTTAAGTTATATTTAGAAAAATTGCATGAGAGTGTCTATAGGCATTTCATGACATGGGCCTCGTGAAAAAATACATGAATAACACGTTATTGATGGAAAAGCCCACAATTTATAATTTAAAAAAAAACAAAATAAGACTACGTCTGACTTGGCCTTCTAGTACATTTTAATGTTCAATTACACTTTAAAATACCAAAAATAAAATTTTTGTTATATTTATTATATTAAAACATGCATGCATACATATTTATTTAATAACAAATAATGAAAGCCTAAGTGCAACACATAAATGAATAATTAAATAAGAGAGAATGAAATTTAATATTTTTTTGCAAATTAAGCATTAAAAATAATAGAAAAAAACAATTTGCATAAAAAAATAAGATATTTACATAAATGTGTTAAAAACATGTGAAATTAGTTAAGATACTTCAATGTATTTTTTTTAATAGTAAACTCTATATATATACTTTGCTTTTTAGTCTAATATGCGAAGCTATAAATTTTGATATGGAAAAAATAGATAGAAATTGACCAAGAGTTGAATTAATAATAGGAAATATAAAAAATATTAATGAAAAATTTTATAATTAATTATTCGTGTTATGAATAGGGTTAGAATTTTTTGAGGAAATACGGGCACTCACAGGGTTTTTTGTCCCGAGACCTAGTATAACCCATACCATCTCGCCTCTAAACAAAGTCTGTTTAAATAGCAAACAATTTTATTAACATTTATTCGTAAGTAAAAATTCCACAATTTACTATGATCACGTTTTGACCATTAAAGTATTGACGACTTATAATTGAATATAGCGCCATTACAAAAATGTTAAAAATAATTTTTTTTAACCAAATTTAATTTCTAGTTTCTTTACTTAACAGAATTTGATAAAATATTAGACTAGAAATTCATTACGAGCAAACTATAAATCACTTTTTATCTTTGTACAACAAAAATTCTTTGCTTATTCTTTCTTCTTGCAGCTCATAGCCGCTAAAATAGGCTAATAGAGAGGAAAAGTCGATAAACTTTTTTATCCATATATTAATGGAAATAATTGGGTTAATGGAAACATCTAATTAATTGTGTTAATGGAAAATCTAAAGGAATGCAACAGCCAACTAAATAATGGATAATATCTAACACAGAATTAAAATTACGTGGGTTATTATATACCAAAACAATGTTAGTACATTTCGAACCAACGTATTTTTTATGAGTACTGCGGAGGTTAAAGCCTGTGTCCAAGCAATTTCAATATAACTCGAACAAGCATCGACCGCTACTAAAAACCTTTTTTTTATTACAATCGCCAAAATAAGGTACCCGGGTTCAAAGGATGATTATTTGTTCCCATTTTGATTTTTTATTAGCCCTTGGTTAGGCCAAATTTTGTTGACAAGCTTTGCATGACTTAAGTGTAACTTTAATGCTGTCATTAATTTTCGGCCACCAAACGTGACGTCTAACCAAAAGTTTCATATATCTTTCCCCTTGATTCCCTGCATGTAAGGTTTTTAATACATTTTGTCGCAACATATCAGGAACACGAGCCTATTTCCCCTCCATAAATTTGTTTTAAAATTTAGTTCGGCTTGTAGCCTCTCATAGACATTATCTGCCAAATCCCATGGCTTTCCACCCATTAAACTTTCTTTGATTCAGCCAGTATCTTCTGTCGCAGCTTTATTTACCTGCTCAAAGGTTGAAAAAATTGGCATTATGGAGATTGGGCAATCATGTTTCTTCATTTACAACTTCTTCTTCTAGAATAATTTTTCTAGATAAAATATCGGCTAAAAAATTCAACTTACCTTCTCAATATTTTCATCTCAAAAGCGCCAACCGTCACCATTTCTACAGTCGATGAGAAATTAATAAGTCCGACTGCTCTTTTTTTAATAGTATTATTGGCTTTTAGAGCCTCTTTTATTCTTTCTAATACTTTAGCTAATTGTTCCAAATGTTCCTGCTCCGTTTTAGACGCTACAAGCAAATCTAAATAATAATAATAGGTATTACTTAAATGTCCGAACAAATTTGACATCGTTTTTTGAAAAATCTGAGCCGATATGCTCAAACCAAAAGGTAATCGCTGAAAAGCGTACAAACCTTTTTAATTATTAAAATCTAATTTCTTGCTAGCTTCGGGCGTCATTTCGATTTGCCAGTAAGTATTTGAGAAATCCAATTTTGAAAAGATTAAGCTATCCTTAGAAGCTATTATGTCATCAATTCGTGGCAAAGGAAAATCAATATTTTTAAGACTGGGATTTAGAGTAATTCTAATTATGCACATAGTCTTAATTTGCCGTCTGATTTAGGGACTGGGACTATTGGCGTGGCCCATTCTGGTGCATATAGCACTGGCACTTTAACGTCTAATCTTTCCCAATTGTTCATTACGTCTTCTCGCCATTCATAAGGCACTCGACGTGACTTGCAAAATTTTGGATTGTAATTATACTTTAATTTTATGTCGACCTCAATACCTTCTAAGCATCCTAAGGTACCTTTAAAAATAATATCATATTTATTTAAAATCATGTCAAAATCTTACGAAAAACTTTTGTACAATTTTTAACTATGATATCTTTAACATCCAATGATTCTTTATCATTTTTTTCATATTTTAATAGGGTAATTGGTTTTTAAAAAATGTCCCAATAATTATTATCGGGCCCTAGGGTTTGAATTATATCCCACTTCAAAATATTTTGCATGCCCTTTGAAATCCAGAAACGACAAACTACATCATTATAATATAACCTCAATAAATTCAGTGAAAGCTATCTTTCCATTGAATTAATTAGCCACTAGCTATTTTATAGTCGTTTCTATACCTGGATATAAATTATTCAATTGATTTCAACTTATAATGGAGATCGCTGCTCCTGTGTAGAACAAAAATTTTATTTTTACTCCATTAATGTTTAAATTTATATTTGGACACATTATTTTTGCGTCATTATTTAATAAATTATATGTTCATAGGTCCTGTGTTGTATTATTTTCAAATTTTACCACGGAGAAAGACGGCTTATTCACTTCCTCCTGTCGCCCTAAAAAATGATCAGGTTTAGGCTGTACTTTTTCTTTCATCACTTTAGGGACATTTACACTAGGTGACTCATTAACCTTGAACATGGTTGGTTTATACCAACATGAGTCTTTATTATGTCATTTTCGTTGACACACCACGTAGAATTTTTACATCTGCCAGCATGCACTTATTGGATGCCCTGGCTTTTTACAATAAGCACATGATAGTGGCCGTCTTTTATAATTAACATGTAAATCCTGTCTTGCGTGTGGTATACTTTTTAATTCTTTTTCACAAAGATTAATGGAATCTACCATTAAGGTGGCGTCTAAATTTTACGAGTTTATCTTTTCTCCAAGATTCCCACGTTCTAATGTCGTGATAGAATCCTCATTTTTAGTCAAATTAACTAAAATCACTTTCCAGTAACACCCTCAAATTGTTTTCCTTCTCCCTCATACAATGTACCTGTACTGTTCTCCATCCAAGTTTATATCCCAGAATCAGAGCAATCATCGGTCCTAAGATGCCTATAGTGTATCTAAGAGCATTCGAATCAAAAATATTCGAACTCCCCAAATCGAATAAATCAAAAAGAATAAGTCTATAAGGATGAGGAGGATTGAAATTAAAGTCCATTGCATCCAAAAATAAAATTCTTTTTTTTTTCTTGTCAATTTTACAAAAAAAAATAACAATTTTTTGACTAAAAACTTTTTATATTTTAAATATACTTTTAACCGTATTTTCGAATAGTCCAGTGGGAATTTTTCGAATCCGCTGTAGGATAGGTCGCCTCCCAGCGCCAAAAAGTATATCCTAATACTTAAAATTTCCTGTCCTAAAAGTTTTTATTTATTTAGGTAACTTTATTTATTTAGAATTCAAAAATTATTAAAAGTCAAATATTTATTCGTAAGTAAAAATCCCACAATTCATAATAAACATAAAATAATAATCATCAGATTTCGGCTTTTCTCTCTCATTCGTCCCATCTTTATTTAATGCCCTAGTTACGTAAAATATAAAAATATACATATGAATATATGTGTCAGCGTCCAAACGCAATATTCCGCCGGCGGAATATTGTCTGGACTTGAGCTCAACGTCCAAAGCGTATATTCCGCCGGCGGAATATAAATTGGCGTATAGTCAACGACCAAAACGCATTTTCGCCGGCGGAATATTGTCTGGACTTGAGCTCAACGTCCAAAGCTTATATTCCGCCGGCGGAATATTAATTGGCGTATAGTCAACGACCAAAACGCATTTTCGCCGGCGGAATATTGTCTGGACTTGAGCTCAACGTCCAAAGCTTATATTCCGCCGGCGGAATATTAATTGGCGTATAGTCAACGACCAAAACGCATTTTCGCCGGCGGAATATTGTCTGGACTTGAGCTCAACGTCCAAAGCTTATATTCCGCCGGCGGAATATTAATTGGCGTATAGTCAACGTCCAAAACGCATTTTCGCCGGCGGAATATTGTCTGGACTTGAGCTCAACGTCCAAAGCTTATATTCCTCCGGCGGAATATAAATTGGCGTATAGTCAACGTCCAAAATGCTTTTTCGCCGGCGGAATATTGTCTGGACTTGAGCTCAACGTCCAAAGCTCATATTCCGCCGGCAATGTTGCACAATTTAAGGGACAAACAAACTTAATGTGTTAAATTTTTAAATATCGATCTTTAGATGTTTTTGATTTTTTATGCTTAGATTATGAAATGTTAAATAATTATGGGTTAATTTGAAATTAAGGTTGAGGGCTAGAATGGTGTTTAGGAGTATAGTATAATGCTCATCTTTTTAGCTCTGAGCGCTAAGCTCTCACTCTTTTCTCACAATACTCAGTAGCGGTGCGTGTTTTGTAGCTTCTTAAGGTGGTCGGTTATAGTATTTTCCTCGGTTCTCATATCGTCATCTTCCCACCGACCTCCTTGATGAATTGAAGAGTATATAATACTTTAACCTGAGACCGGATTTGGCACACTCCTTCTCGTTACACACTGTTTTCATTTTTTCTGTTCAGACGTCCATAAATCTACTTATCTAACTATTTTAGCATTATAGCGCAAAAAACAGGCAAATCTAAACAATCAAAATTTTGGCCCGGACAGACATATCGGGCCTAGCGGCAGGGGCCGGGTGGCATATAGCCGGACGCTATTTAACCGGACGGGCTTTTAGGTCCCCAACCGAGAACACTACCAAGAAGTGCGCTAATGAATTCTAATAACCGCGTAAATTTTTATTTATACTTAATGGGCGGAAGACCTTAAAACGTCGATGTAAACAATGCTGTCATTTAAATCCCAGAAAGACCTTAGTGCGCAATAAAGTTATTAATGCTAATAGTTATAAAAAAAACTTACCAAGGTACGTTAAAACACGAAGGTGATTATTGAGAGCGCGCGAAAGACTTCTAAGACTAGAGGGGCTGCACTGATGTCAGACTTACTGATGTCAGACTTTTAGGGAATATAAAACGATAAAAAACCAAAACCAAAACCTTTTAAGCTTTATCTCAGCTCTCTCGTTCAACCGTTTTAAAGTTAGGTCATTAAGGACCAGCTTGACCAGGCTTATTAAATACTAAATTGGTGTTAAGGTAATGGGAGGTATATTATTAGTTAAATATTTGCAATTTTTGTAGAGTAATAAATAAACAGCTTTAAACATTTTTAAACTAAATTTTGAACTCCACTAGTCCCATTTATATTTTTATGCACCGATAAATAATTGAAATAATTTAAAATGACATTTAGCTCATTTGAATAAAAAGGAAATGAAAATAAAAATCAAGCAAAAGTATTTATATGTTCAAATATTTAGAAGGCAATTCTTAATATAAATTCTTTTTACCCAATGCCGCGTGCCATAAATACATATGGACGCCTCTTTAATTTATGTAATAATAAAAAGTATAGGGGGAACCTAATGTATAACGGAATGGCCAATATTAACAAGCTTTAAGTTTAAAAGTAATTTAGACAATAAAAGAGATCAAAGCATCTGAAAGCCCTTCAGAATGGCGCTGAGCAAATATATAAAAATGTTTTTTCAAATTTATGGCCGGCCTGGATCGAATCCAAAAGTAAGGCCCGAAAATTTTTAATTATAAACTTAAAAAATCGATTTCTAGTTCTTGTTTAATAGTAAAAAAAGAGCACATTTAAAGCTTAGGCGCTGCCCGTAAATACTATTTTAGATAAAAATCAAGTTTATTTGGCCCGTTATAAATTTTGACCGATCATGGCTTGTGTTTCGGGGGGGCCGGACTTTCGAATTTCGATTTAATCACCAACATATGTGAAAGCGCGTAGAATTTTTTTCTTTAGTCTCAACATGGTTCCAAGAAAACCCTTTTGTTAATTGATGATTTTCGTGGATTGATTCCTCCTTTTTGAAGAAGAGCTTTAGTTTTTTGTATAATTCTTTGTGCTTCTTGGTAATTGGATGAACCAGTTAATAAATCGTCTACGTAGAAATCTCGCTTCGTGATGTGAGATCCTAAAGGAAATAGATTCGCTTCGTCATCAGCTAGTTGCTGTAAAACCTTTGTTGCTAAATAAGACGCTGATGCAGTTCCATATGTTAATGTGGTCAATTCAAAAGATTTAATTTTGTCCTCAGCTTTCTCTCTCCATAAAATTTTTTGAAGATGTGTTTGAGATGGGTCAATAAGGATTTGGCGGTACATTTTTTCGATGTCCGCACTAATGGCATATTTATGCTGCCGAAAGCGTATAAAAATTGACAAAATATCTTGCTGCACTACTGTGCTTATCATAAGGGCATCGTTTAACGAGATTCTGAAGATTTCGCGGATCCATTAAATACAACGCGTAATTTTGTTGTAAAACTAGTATCTTTAATTACAGGATGATGCGGTAAGTAAACCATAGGAAGCGTAATTGCTTTTGACACTCAACCTCATATGCCCTACCTCATATTCTCTCATAAATTGAATGTATTCGTTTTTAATATCTTTTGCTATCCGCTCAGACTTTAACAAAATTTTTAAGGCCAAATTATAAGTTTCACCAATTTGACACGCGATTTCAGACTTTAAAGGAAGTAACTATATATCGGCCGGACGAATCGCGACGATGGGATTGATTGAATATTTGCTCACAAATTTCCTCTTCCTGACTGTGTAGTTGCAGTATGTGAGCTTCCTCAATCTCCCAGAATTTGCGCAAGTTAAAGTCTGTTTGATCGCCCGCATAATGACAGCATGTACTGTAAGTAGCTATTGGTATTTGGCCTGAAACTATCCAACCAAATGCCGTTTTGTGCATAATGGGGTAACGTTGTCCCATTTTGATTTGACCAATTCGTAATAATTTGAAAAATACTTCCGCCCCTAGTAAAATATCAATGGTGGATTTATAAAATTCGGGGTTAGCCAACGGAACGTTTGGAATTGTGAATTCCGGCTCGAACGTACGTTCAGGGATCTTTTGCGTGATTTCTTCCAAAATTACAAAATCTAGTATCCAACATTGGTCATGAGATACTATTTTAGCCTCCGCTATGAAATTAGCATTGTTTTGTTGTGATATGCCCCCTATTGTTATGTTAATTGATTTGGGACTGAGTTGTAGCTTTTCACACAGATTTTTGGTCATAAAACTTGTCTGAGAGCCGGAATCCAACAAGGCCCGACCTTTGTGAAGTATGCCATTTGAATCCATTATGCTAATCAATGCTGTAGGTAGTAAAGTTTGTAGCCTAATATAATTGTGTTACTATTAATCAGATTATTTGGTGAAGCTGTTGTTAAGTTCAAACTATTTGGATAAATGGGAAACTGTTGGTTTGGATCTATTTTGTTGTTTAATTCTGTGCATTTTATGTGAATGGGTGAGTGCAAGATTGTGTTATGGTTTTGATTACACACTCTGCATTTGCTACTTCTACACTCAGAGACCAAATGTCCAGCTTTCAGAAGTTTGTGCATAAATTAAGCTCTTATATTAAGTCAAATCTGCTTTGAGGAGATCTTTTTAATACTGCAGCACATTTGTAGATATAATGGTCCTCTTTACATATTTTACATAGAGGATTGGTTATTACTAAGTGGGATGCTGATTTTTTTGTATCATTAAAATTCAATGATTTAAATTTTGTTGAGTTCTCTAATACATTACATTGGTGATTTAATTGATGAAAGTTTGAAGAGTGGGTTTGTCTTTTATTGACAATTCCCAAGCCTTCTCTAAATTTTTGTCTAGCTTAACACCCAGCAAATAAATCAAAATATCATCCCACTGCTGGACAGGGCACCCTAAAGATTCTAAGGCCCTGGAGTGTTGAATGATTTTATCTAGGAAGCTCCTTAACTCAACAGGGGTTTCTTTGACATATGGTAAATTTATTAGTGCCTTTATGTGATTTTGTGTAATTAATCTCTTATTATTAAATCTATTATTAGGTAATTCCAGGGCTATTTTATAGTTTTGAAGAGTGGAAATTTCTAAGTTTTTAATAACTTTTAAAGCCACCCCAGTGAGTGATCCTTTAAGATAGTGAAATTTCTCAATATCTGACAATAGTGTATTATTGTCTATAATACTTTTGAAAAAGTTAAAAAAATCAGCATATTTTTCTATCCATTAAATGTTTGGAGTTGAATTTTGGGCAGAGAAATGTTAAATTTTACCTGACTTTCTTCAATGATCTTGGTTGCTCTGACAGAGCTTTGTAAGGTTACTTTCTTCTTGATTTGTGAAATCTTCCATATTATCCAGTAATTTTTCTAAGTTTGTTTTTCTTATTTTTAAATTAATTATGAAATTTTCTTCTTCTTTTTCTTTTAGCATAAAGTCATTCAACCTTGCCAGTGTCTCATCAATGGTTTTCTTATGTTTTGTTAGATTTTAAGCCTCTAAAAGTTATTGTATAAAAAAAATGCTAATTTCAAATGTTTGTTATTCTCGGGGTCACCAGTTTGTTGAGGTTTAAATACAACAAATTATATATTTATTGCGGATGGTATGAAATGCATGAATGAATGTTATGTATTTAGTGGGCATTAACAAAAATTATAGAGTCGTAGTGACCACACCACCGATGGGGCACAGCCGGGTTATGGTCCCTCATTCACTTACTTCCTTGCATCATGTTGAAAAAATATATGAAGGGAAAAAAAAAATCAGAAAAATTTTTCCCTTCACTTAAAAATTATAAGACATTCTTTTACAACAAGATGCAATCGGTGGTTAAAACAGTGATAATATGGGACATGATATCCAGCTAATATGCTTAGCAACACTTGAACACCAACTTTTTTTCCTGGGCATTACGTTCGCCCCATTGTAGCATTGTGCGATCTGGTTCTTTGTTTCTAGATTATATTCTAACAAAAGATTGTTGACAAGTGAGAAAATTTCTTAGGTATCAGATTTATGAATTGCTTTCACAAATAAAAAGCTTAACATCAAATTTTTCTATATATATTTAATAACAATAGAAATAAGTTGTGTGTTAGTTTGATCTCTCTAGTGGATGAGAAGTGTTATGAAAACACGTTTAAATATAAATATTTTTAAAATAATATATTAGATATTTTCGGCGGAGAAAATTTAATTATATTATGGATGAACAAATAAAATTTAAACGTCTTTTTGGGGGGAGGAGGCAAATTCATTTTTTTTTTGGGGGGGGGGGGGGGGGGGGGGAGTGAGGGAACTTGACCAACTTTATTAAAAGTTAGAAATTTGACTTAAAAGGGAAATTGTCCTATAATGGAATATAATTTAAAAAAATTATTTTAAAAATAAAATGTTTATTAATTCTCCAATCACAAGAAGGTAACATCTTTTTAAAAAACATTCAAAAAAAAGGAATTTTTTTGGGCATCGATAAAAGACACTTGTTACATTTTTCAAAACGTAAAAAGGGATCTATTAGAAAGAGAACAAAAATCTGCCCAAAAATTGGTCAGACTTATAAGGTAACAGCTTTCGTCGCACTAAACGAATTATTTAAAATAATATTATTGTTTTTGTCAAATAATTTTTGAAGCAAGTTGTCTTGTAATAGTATTTAGGTAAAAAGGCTTAATATATATGGCGTAACAAATATAGATTTGAAATACAAATTTTATATTCCCAAGATTGTATTTAGCCTCAAATATTTGTTGACTATATATTTAAACAAAGCTCAATATTTTGAGGCCCCCCCCCCTTCCCTCTAAACTGGCTATGACTCTGCACTTAAGTCAGTCTCAAAGATCGGTGAAAAGGGTTAACTAGACATACAAGTAATTTTCAGCCCTCGATTAATTTTTTTAGAGAATTGAAATCTCAATCATTGCAATTTTCTTCAAGCCGTTGTATCAACAATAGTTAAATTACATATCCTAATAATTTTAGACCTATTTTTTAACATATCTGATAAATTATATCAGCCTGTAAAAATTAAAACGCTTAAAATTAAACAAAATTTTGATAAAAACATCGTGTGATAACTATATTTTATATATAAAACTCTAACTATCACTGTAAAAATATATTGCTTCGTCATGATATAAATATTTGAAAATATTGCATTATTGAAAAGTTGTAATATATGTTTACCAACAATTTCGAGGGTTGCATTGGCTCCAAAATAAAAGCAGCCATAAAAAACAAAAAAAAATTAGATCAATGCGATTTAAAATAGTACAAAAAATTGTAATTATAATATATACAGGTTTGAATCTAAGATTTTTCATTTACTCTGTGTTTGAAAATATATGTAAACTCTAAAATAATTTTACCATTCTCCTAATTTATAGGTCGGGAACCCGGATCTAACATGAGTCGTATTTTTTATAATTTCGAATTTAAATTGGTTTTGATTGGTACCCAAACAATGTTATGTATTGAAAAATTTATTTTCAAGAACGTCTTAAATGTTAAGGGTTCTTTAGGGGGCAAACAACGTTAAACGCAGACAATATAAGTTTAATATCTTTAAAATAACTTTGAGAAGTTAATTTTTAAAAAACAAAAACGGGAAAATAGACTTGTGGTATTACACAGATTAACAAATATCATACAACCTTAATTTTTATGAAGTATAAAAGTATCCCCATATTGGCCTTATCTCATATATGATTTCGTTAATCTCTTCCGACTTTGGCTCACCGTCCATATCAAAAAACTTTTTTGACCAAATTGGCAGGTAGAGACTACCCTAAAAAAGGATCTTTTTTTTATAAAAATATTTCTTGTAAATATTTATCATATCAAATAATGAGAAATAGTTACAGCATTTAGTTAATACAAAATATTTAGGTCCAAACTTAAGTATGACACGATATAATATCGGTTTTAAATAAAAGTTTTATTTGAAGTTTGAATTTAACAGTTTAGCTGTTTGCAAAAAAATATTTAATTTATTTTTGTTTTAAATTTGTTTTGTTATTTGGGTATTATTTTAAAAATTTTATTTTAATGTTTATAGCTAACTAAGTTTGATTAGAAAAAATGGTAAACTGAGTTGAAAATCCCTAAGATGGCAGGTTTGTAGTTAGCTAATAACTCTCAAAAATTTGTTGATCTGTGTTACTTTACAGGCTGAAAGAAATTGAAAAATAACAAAGCTACAACGATTATTTTTCAAATTTTTTATTCATGAACCAGTTTAGGACTTTGGCTCTTTAAAATTAAGCATAGCAATTGATCTTTAGCGAATAAAAAAAAGATTCACTCGCACACCGACGACTAAAGATTTAGTTGGGGTTTTTATTGCAGTTTTAGAGTCGAATGCTTACGTGTAGTTTTTTTGTAAAAAAAACCTTCTAAGCACTGATTCTAACCCGATCTTCTCGCATGGTTAACAGGTATGGAGGGACTGACTTAATTGAACTAATACCAATAATATATGGATGACCTAGAATTAGGGCCGTACCAGGTTTTTCAAGAGCCCCTAGGCAAAAAAAATAAGGCGCCCCTTATTTATTATATAGAAAGAACAAGAGGTAACAATAAAAATAATTTTTTTTTAAATATTAATTTATTGAAATATGATGCATGGTAAAAATTATATAATTTGAATATATATGATAAAATACAATTCTAAACAATGCATAATAGTAAAATCAAAATAAAAATAATGTAGCGCCCTCAGCAAATGTCTGACCCATGAGATAGACTGGTACGGCCTTGTCTAGAAATCATTAAAACTTATAGCTTTTTACCCCCTAATTAAGGGTAGGTATGAAACGCAAAATCTTAAAACGCAAAAAGCGGAAGTCATAAATCATTTTTAATGAGTTTTTGCGTTTCATACCTAGATTTTTTGCGTTTCATACCATTTTGGTATGAAAAGCCTAAAATGCAAAAAGCGGATGTAATTAATCAATTTTTTTTACGAGTTTTTGCGTTTTAAGATTTTGCGTTTCATCTAAAAAATTTATTTTCGAGTTTTAGGCTTAAATGAGTTTCTAATGGTTTATATTGGAAATTAATAATTTTTTTCCGCGTTTTTGCGTTTTAAGATTTTGCGTTTCATACCAAAAAAATGTTTATTGGTTTCGACTTAAATGAGTTCCTAATGGTTTATAATGGGAAATTAATAATTTTTTTCCGCGTTTTTGCGTTTTAAGATTTTGCGTTTCATACCAAAAAATTTTTTTTTTAGATTCGACTTAAATGGGTTCCTAATGGATTTTTATGGACCGAATACCCATTTTTTCCGCGTTTTTGCGTTTCATACCAAATTTTTTCCGAGTTTTTGCGTTTCATACCAAAAAAAAATTTTTTTTAGATTCGACTTAAATGGGTTCCTAATGCATTATTATGGACCGAATACCCGTTTTTTCCGCGTTTTTGCGTTTCATACCAAATTTTTCAAGTTGCGTTTCATACCAAAAAATTTTTTTTTTTAGATTCGACTTAAATGGGTTCCTAATGCATTATTATGGACCGAATACCCGTTTTTCCGCGTTTTTGCGTTTCATACCAAATTTTTTCCGAGTTTTTGCGTTTCATACCAAAAAAAAAATTTTTTAGATTCGACTTAAATGGGTTCCTAATGCATTATTATGGACCGAATACCCGTTTTTTCCGCGTTTTTGCGTTTCATACCAAATTTTTTCCGAGTTTTTGCGTTTCATACAAAAAAAATTTTTTTTTTAGATTCGACTTAAATGGGTTCCTAATGCATTATTATAGACCGAATACCCGTTTTTTCCGCGTTTTTGCGTTTCATACCAAATTTTTTCCGAGTTTTTGCGTTTCATAACAAAAAATTTTTTTTTTAGATTCGACTTAAATGGGTTCCTAATGCATTATTATGGACCGAATACCCGTTTTTTCCGCATTTATCCAAATAAAAATTTTACTTTGGATATCTGACCTGGTATTAACAAGTGGCCACTCCGCGCCGACGTTCCTAATGCAAGCTCGGTCACCGTTCTGGCCTGCCCTAATTTCACGCTTTTCCAAAAAAAATTTACATTGGATATCTGATATAGTAACAAGTTACCACTCCGAGCCGACGCTCCTAAAAGCGTATTTTAACCGTTGTGGCTTGCCCTAAGGTAAAATAGCTATCAAAATCGAAAACCAAAAGGCCCGATCGGCTCGATGTTGCCTCACCCAAAAAGCCGGGTTGAGCAGAACATGCCAAGTCTATGAATTTTCAAATACTTCCGCCATTTTTTAATTTATCAATGATTTATATACAAAATGATTTATGCTTTAATAAAATGTTTATTTGGTAGGAAAAATCACGTTGAGTGTAATGTCTACATTTATTTGATATCAGATATATAAATTATGTAAATTGTGTGTATAAAATGTAATATTTTGAATTATATTAATAAAATTATATATCTATCTTAATAATAGGTCTATCAATGTATATTAAAAAAATTGCTTAGCAATGAAAGCATTGTCACATTATAAAATTTGTAAGTATTAGCAAAAAATATTTCAAAATTGATACATTATAAATTTTGTAGGTATAAAAAAATTATATTTCAAAATTAGTATTTTTAAACTCATTTTAATTAAAATAAAGCAACTCATATTATTATACGCTATAATTTAAAATATTAAAAAAATTTGTTCCAATATTTTAAACCTAGGCAAATATATGAATTAAGGGAAAATGTATTAATTTGGTTTTCTTAATTTTGCTGGTATTTTGATGTAAACCATTAATACAATGGTAAAAATATCGTAATTCATATTATTTTAGAAACCTACTAATTCAATATATTTAAAAAAATGGTTCCAAAAATCAGGTATAATTCATATAAAACTTATATCATGGGAAATTTATTTGTAACGATATTTTTCACCAACCTATTTGAAAAAAAGGAAAAATACTCAGGACCATTCTTTGTTTCTTAATCCAATTTTTATACATTGCGATATTGATTATTCCACCTTCCTCACATTTTTATCAACCAGGTGTTAATTTAAAAAAATAAAAACAAATTTTTATTTAAATTTCTTCGATGTACGACATTTTAAAATAATATTATTAACTCTTGCTGAAAAGCAAGGTGTTTGTTAGGAATAATAACAAAAAGGTATTTTTATTGCGTCAAATATAGAATTCTTTTTTAAGAACTCTGATCTCCAACATAATTATTATTTAAATATTGTTTTTAAAAAAATGGAAAACTTGCTTGTATGTTCTTAAGCCTTTATTAGAGCGGTAATGAACTAGAAACTAATATCAGCCACTTTAATCATGTCCTAAAAAGAAAAATAAACATCCAGCCAACAGCTTATGCCCTTTAACAATTTACACGAAATGTAAAAGATGAGCATTATAATTTGTTTTCAGTGCAAAAGAGTATAAAAAGATAATTTAAAGCGGGGATTTAAGTTAAATTAAATTTTACTTTTTTCTTTGTGAAACTTTTAATAGCTAATGGGCTTTTTGACTGGTTAGGTTTTTTTGACCCCTTAGGTTTAATCGTTGTAAATTCATTGCTACTTGAATTCATGACAGGCTTTAAATTTTCTTTATTTTCATTTATTAAAGATATAAACCAACTTTTCACTGACTCAGAATCTGTTGAAAGATAAAACTCTCCCAATGATTCAAATGCCCTAGAAAAATTATAATGTTCATCCTTTACAATTTCGTATAAATGGTCAATTAAAGGGCACAATGTTTGTGGCTGCCAATTTATTTTTCTTTTTAGAACGTGGTTTTTAGACTGACTGCTATTGTTTGTCTCAAGTTTATTACACGTGCCATCTAATAAAGGTTTAAGAACATACAGAAACAAGTTATTTTCCACTTCTTTTTTAAAATAATTTCTAAATCGCGGGTAATTATGCTGAGGATCAGAGCAAAATTTCATTGATTTTACAATTCTTGAAAAAAATGTTTCTATGTTTGGCGCAAAAACTATACCATTTTATTTATCAAATATCTTTTTTATTTTATTATTTCTAACATGGGCTTAAGTTTTTATAGTAAATCATTATAATCAACTTCTTTTTAAATGGAATTGTTTATATATAATAGTTTCTCACTCGCTGGTGTGAGAAATAGAAATCAATGGTAAATGTTTTGATGAATATAAATTATAAAATATTTCCGAACGCGGCCGCTTAAAGCCTTTACCATTAAAAGAAAATAGCTATTATTCATTTGTTAGAACTATGCCCTATTTGCCCTATATCTCTTAAAAGAGAGTATTATAGTTAGGGTTACCCCAATTAGCCTTGTTGGAAACCTAGGCAATTCAATGGTATCAAAATAATCATCGCTATATGCAAATTAATTCTTAAGTTAATAATTAGAAACAAAAAGGCAATTATAAAATAGAAATCAGCCCAACCATAATTTAAATTTATTATTTTTTAACTCAGGAGATCGACCCAACATTAATGAATATTTTTAATATGATTTGTTAGACCTATTATAGACCTATTACAATGAATAAATAATTTTACTGATTCAAAATAATAATTGTTTGTAACATAAATCTAATGATAGAATATATTTATATATCAAATAAATGTAGGCTGTGAAATAACTTTTTTCCTACCATTTAAATGTTTATATTCCAGATTATTTAAGCATAAATAATTTTGTTTATATATTTACATTGATTAATTAAAAAATGGCGGATTTGAAAATGCATAGGCTTGGCATGTTCTGCCCAATCCGGCGCAACTATTTTACCTTAGGACAAGAACGGTTACTAAATAACCTTTTAGAAGCGTCGGCTCGGGGTGGTCAATTGTTACTACCTTGTCAGATATCCAATGTATTTTTTTACCGAGCTTGCATTAGGAACTTCGGCGCGAAGTGGCCACTTGTTAATACCATGTCAGATATCCAATGTAAAATTTTTATTTGCATAAATGCAGAATAACCGGGTATTTGGGCCATAATAATGCATTAGGAACCCAATAAAGTCGAATCTAAAAAAAAATTTTTTTTGGTATGAAACGCAAAAACTCGGAAAAAATTTGGTATGAAACACAAAAACGCGGAAAAACGGGTATTCGGTCCATAATAATGCATTAGGAACCCGTCGAATCTAAAAAAAAATTTTTTGGTATGAAACGCAAAAACTCGGAAAAAATTTGGTATGAAACGCAAAAACTCGGGAAAAAACGGGTATTCGGTCCATAATAATGCATTAGGAACCCATTTAAGTCGAATCTAAAAAAAAATTTTTTTGGTATGAAACGCAAAATCTTAAAACGCAAAAACGCGGAAAAAAATTATTAATTTCCCCAATATAAACCATTAGAAACTCATTTAAGCCTAAAACTCGAAAAAAAAAATTTAGTATGAAACGCAAAAACTTAAAACGCAAAAACTCGTAAAAAAAGTTGATTAATTACATCCGCTTTTTGCATTTTAGGCTTTTCATACCAAAATGGTATGAAACGCAAAAACTCTAGGTATGAAACGCAAAAACTCATTAAAAATGATTTATGACTTCCGCTTTTTGCGTTCTAAGATTTTGCGTTTCATACCTACCCCCTAATTAACAATATCATTTCATCTTTACATTAACAATAGAGTATAAAAAATAAGTTTGCATATTTTATAGTAATTTTGTGCTAATGAAATTTCAAAACTATCCCAAATGTAAAAAATAGTATTTTTGATATTTTATTTTAGTAAAAGCTTTAGCTTAGAAATTGATGAAGGCATTGAATAAAACTAAGCACAAAATCGTTAAAATGTGAAAAAAAAAATTTTCTAACCTTAAAACGTTTTTCAAAGGAAACTGTTTTGGCATATGCATGAAAAGCTAGGGGTAGGAAACGTAGATTTTTAATGTTTGCTTTGAGTCCAAAAAAATTGTTAATAGAGAAGAGGACCTAAAAAATAAACTTAAAAAGATGAAAAAGAAAGCCCTTTTTATTGTGGCGTCGGGTTTACACTGCTGACCACATTTATGTGGCCAAAGTTAATTTAAAAATGATCAATGGACACATATGTTGTCGTCATCGACCATTATAATTTTGATAATTCACAAATAAATCTATAACGATTTACTAATACTGGCCATATAAATGTTGTCAACACTCTAAGGTGTGTATTAATTGATTTGGATTTCAGCCTATGCCTTTTTTAATGGTTAAAATCGCTATTAATAGACCATTTCACAAAAATTCAAAGAATTAAAAACAGTTATAAAGAGCCTATTCTTAATAAAATTCTGGCCCGATTTATAAAGGCTATTGAATATGTTTCTCTGGACGCAAAGTGAAAAAAGCAATTTTCTGATATAATCTTCGAATAACTAATAATTTAGAGGGTTAACTCCTGAAAAATAAACTTAAAAAGATGAAAAAGAAAGCCCTTTTTATTATGGCGTCGGGTTTACACTGCTGACCACATTTATGTGGCCAAAGTTAATTTAAAAATGATCAATGGACACATATGTTGTCGTCATCGACCATTATAATTTTGATAATTCGCAAATAAATCTAACACGATTTACTAATACTGTCCATATAAATGTTGTCAACACTCTAAGGTGTAATTGATTTGGTTATATTTCGGATTATGCCTTTTATAATGGTTAAAACCGCTATTAATAGACCATTTCACAAAAATTCAAAGAATTAAAAATACAGTTGTAAGGATCCTATTCTTAATACAATTATTACGGAATAGAAATATAAAGTTTAATTACTTTTGTTTAAATCAAATATACAATGCTAATTTAATTCACTTATAAGTTTTTATATTTACATCCTCAAAACGTTCGTTTAATAAAAGATTCTATTATTTTTCTTTTGTAATAGTTAAGTTCCAATACGCCATCTATTGAACAATGTTTTATTATTTTCACGCGCAAAAGTGGCATTAAATATTGTTTAAGACTAAAATAAAGACTTAATTCATAGTTTAGACCGACTTCTATTATCAAACATTTTATTAAAATTTCATAACCTTTTTACTGTTACACATAACTTCTCATATAGACTCGCTTCGCTTGATAAAACGAAAATCATCTGTATTTTGGACTATTTTATAAAAGTAGATATATTTTTTGAAAGACTTATTGCTTTGTTTAATAGTTCAAATCGGGTGGTTTGGGCCGTCCTATATATTTAATTAAGGCTTGGCCCGATATATAAAGGCTATTGAATAATATGTTTCTCAAGACGCAAAGTGAAAAAAGCAATTTTTTGATATAATCTTCGAATAACTAATAACTTAGAGGGTTAACTCCTGAAAAATAAACTTAAAAAGATGAAAAAGAAAGCCCTTTTTATTGTGGCGTCGGGTTTACACTGCTGACCACATTTATGTGGCCAAAGTTAATTTAAAAATGATCAATGGACACATATGTTGTCGTCATTGACCATTATAATTTTGATAATTCACAAATAAATTTATAACGATTTAATAATACTGGCCATATAAATGTTGTCAACACTCTAAGGTGTGTATTAATTGATTTGGATTTCGGCCTATGCCTATTTTAATCGTTAAAATCGCTATTAATAGACTATTTCACAAAAATTCAAAGTAAAAACAGTTTTAACGAGCCTATTCTTAATAAAATTATTACGGAATAGAAATATAAAGTTAAATTACTTTCGTTCAAACCAAATATACAATGCTAATTTAATTCACTTATAAGTTTTTATATTTACATCCTCAAAACGTTCGTTTAATAAAAGATTCTATTATTTTTCTTTTTTATCATATAGTAAAGTTACAATACGCCATCTATTGAACATTGTTTTATTATTTTCACGCGCACAAGTGGCATTAAATATTGTTTAAGACTAAAATAAAGACTTAATACACAGTTTAGAAACCGACTTCTATTATCAAACATTTTATTAAAATTTCATAACCTTTTTTACTGTTATACATAACTTCTCATATAGACTCGCTTCGCTTGATAAAACGAAAATCATCTGTATTTTTGACTATTTTATAAAAGTAGAAATAATAAGTTTTTCAAAAGACTTATTGCCTTGTTTATTACTTAAAATCGGGGGATTTGGGCCCCGCTCGATTTAAAAATAAGGCTATTGAATATGTTTCTCAGGACGCAAAGTGAAAAAAAGCAATTTTTTGGTATAATCTTCGAATAAATAATAATTTAGAGGGTTAACTCCTGAAAAATAAACTTGATAAAAATGAAAGCCTTTTTTATTGTGGCGTCGGGTTTACACTGCTGACCACATTTATGTGGCCAAAGTGAATTTAAAAATGATCAATGGACACATATGTTGTCGTCATCGACCATTATAATTTTGATAATTCACAAATAAATCTAACACGATTTACTAATACTGGCCATATAAATGTTCAACACTCTAAGGTGTGTATTAATTGATTTGGTTATATTTCGGCCTATGCCTTTTATAATGGTTAAACCGCTATTAATAGACCATTTCACAAAAATTCAAAGAATTAAAAATACAGTTTTAAGGATCCTATTCTTAATAGAATTATACGGAATAGAAATATAAAGTTTAATTACTTTCGTTTAAATCAAATATACAATGCTAATATAATTCACTTTTAAGTTTTTGTATTTACATCCTCAAAACGTTCATTTAATAAAAGATTCTATTATTTTTCTTTTTTATTACATAGTTAAGTTCTAATACGCCATCTATTGAACAATGTTTTATAATTTTCACGCGCACAAGTGGCATTAAATATTGTTTAACACAAAAATAAAGACTTAATACATAGTTTAGAAATCGACTTCTATTATCAAACATTTTATTAAAATTTCATAACCTTTTTTACTGTTTTACATAACTTCTCATATAGACTCGCTTCGCTTGATAAAACGAAAATCATCTGTATTTTTGACTATTTTATAAAAGTAGAAATAATAAGTTTTTCAAGAGACTTATTGCCTTGTTTATAACTTCAACTCGGGTGGTTTGGCACGTCCTATATATTTAATTAAGGCCCCGCCCGATTTAAAAATAAGGCTATTGAATATGTTTCTCAGGCCGCAAAGTGAAAAAAAGCAATTTTTTGGTATAATCTTCAAATAAATAATAATTTAGAGGGTTAACTCCTGAAAAATAAACTTGATAAAAATGAAAGCCTTTTTTATTGTGGCGTCGGGTTTACACTGCTGACCACATTTATGTGGCCAAAGTGAATTTAAAAATGATCAATGGACACATATGTTGTCGTCATCGACCATTATAATTTTGATAATTCACAAATAAATCTAACACGATTTACTAATACTGGCCATATAAATGTTCAACACTCTAAGGTGTGTATTAATTGATTTGGTTATATTTCGGCCTATGCCTTTTATAATGGTTAAACCGCTATTAATAGACCATTTCACAAAAATTCAAAGAATTAAAAATACAGTTTTAGATCCTATTCTTAATAGAAATATAAAGTTTAATTACTTTCGTTTAAATCAAATATACAATGCTAATATAATTCACTTTTAAGTTTTTGTATTTACATCCTCAAATCGTTCGTTTAATAAAAGATTCTATTATTTTTCTTTTTTATTACATAGTTAAGTTCCAATACACCATCTATTGAACAATGTTTTATAATTTTCACGCGCACAAGTGGCATTAAATATTGTTTAACACAAAAATAAAGACTTAATACATAGTTTAGAAACCGACTTCTATTATCAAACATTTTATTAAAATTTCATAACCTTTTTTACTGTTTTACATAACTTCTCATATAGACTCGCTTCGCTTGATAAAACGAAAATCATCTGTATTTTTGACTATAAAAGTAGAAATAATAAGTTTTTCAAGAGACTTATTGCCTTGTTTATAACTTCAACTCGGGTGGTTGAGCCCGTCCTATATAATTAATTAAGGCCCCGCCCGATTTAAAAATAAGATCTTCGAATAACTAATAATTTAGAGGGTTAACTCCTGAAAAATAAACTTGATGAAAAAGAAAGCCCTTTTTATTGTGGCGGGTTTACACTGCTGACCACATTTATGTGGCCAAAGTTAATTTAAAAATGATCAATGGACACATATGTTGTCGTCATCGACCATTAAAATTTTGATAATTCAACTAACACGATTTACTAATACTGTCCATAAATGTCGTCAACACTCTAAGGTGTGTAAATTGATTTGGTTATATTTCGGCCTAGGCCTTTTATAATGGTTAAAACCGGTATTAATAGACCATTTCACAAAAATTCAAAGAATTAAAAATAATTATAAGGATCCTATTCTTAATACAATTATTACGGAATAGAAATATAAAGTTTAACTACTTTCGTTTTAATCAAATATACAATGCTAATTTAATTCACTTATAAGTTTTTATATTTACATCCTTAAAACGTTCGTTTAATAAAGGATTCTATTATTTTTCTTTTTTATCATATAGTTAAGTTCCAATACGCCATCTATTGAACAATGTTTTATTATTTTCACGCGCACAAGTGGCATTAAATATTGTTTAAGACTAAAATAAAGACTTAATACACATTTTAGAAACCGACTTCTATTATCAAACATTTTATTAAAATTTCATAACCTTTTTTACTGTTATACATAACTTCTCATATAGACTCGCTTCGCTTGATAAAACGAAAATCATCTGTATTTTTGACTATTTTATAAAAGTAGAAATAATAAGTTTTTCAAAAGACTTATTGCCTTGTTTATTACTTAAAATCGGGTGGTTTGGGCCCCGCTCGATTTAAAAATAAGGCTATTGAATATGTTTCTCAGGACGCAAAGTGAAAAAAAGCAATTTTTTGGTATAATCTTCGAATAACTAATAATTTAGAGGGTTAACTCCTGAAAAATAAACTTGATGAAAATGAAAGCCCTTTTTATTGTGGCGGGTTTACACTGCTGACCACATTTATGTGGAAAAAGTTAATTTAAAAATGATCAATGGACACATATGTTGTCGTCATCGACCATTAAAATTTTGATAATTCAACTAACACGATTTACTAATACTGTCCATAAATGTCGTCAACACTCTAAGGTGTGTATTAATTGATTTGGTTATATTTCGGCCTAGGCCTTTTATAATGGTTAAAACCGGTATTAATAGACCATTTCACAAAAATTCAAAGAATTAAAAATACAGTTTTAAGGATCCTATTCTTAATACAATTATTACGGAATAGAAATATAAAGTTTAATTACTTTCGTTTAAATCAAATATACAATGCTAATTTAATTCACTTATAAGTTTTTATATTTACATCCTCAAAACGTTCGTTTAATAAAGGATTCTATTATTTTTCTTTTTTATCATATAGTTAAGTTCCAGTACGCCATCTATTGAACAATGTTTTATTATTTTCACGCGCACAAGTGGCATTAAATATTGTTTAACACAAAAATAAAGACTTAATACATAGTTTAGAAACCGACTTCTATTATCAAACATTTTATTGAAATTTCATAACCTTTTTTACTGTTATACATAACTTCTCATATAGACTCGCTTCGCTTGATAAAACGAAAATCATCTGTATTTTTGACTATTTTATAAAAGTAGAAATAATAAGTTTTTCAAGAGACTTATTGCCTTGTTTATAACTTCAACTCGGGTGGTTGAGCCCGTCCTATATATTTAATTAAGGCCCCGCCCGATTTAAAAATAAGATCTTCGAATAACTAATAATTTAGAGGGTTAACTCCTGAAAAATAAACTTGATGAAAAAGAAAGCCCTTTTTATTGTGGCGTCGGGTTTACACTGCTGACCACATTTATGTGGCCAAAGTTAATTTAAAAATGATCAATGGACACATATGTTGTCGTCATCGACCATTAAAATTTTGATAATTCATCTAACACGATTTACTAATACTGTCCATAAATGTCGTCAACACTCTAAGGTGTGTATTAATTGATTTGGTTATATTTCGGCCTAGGCCTTTTATAATGGTTAAAACCGGTATTAATAGACCATTTCACAAAAATTCAAAGAATTAAAAATAATTATAAGGATCCTATTCTTAATACAATTATTACGGAATAGAAATATAAAGTTTAACTACTTTCGTTTAAATCAAATATACAATGCTAATTTAATTCACTTATAAGTTTTTATATTTACATCCTCAAAACGTTCGTTTAATAAAGGATTCTATTATTTTTCTTTTTTATCATATAGTTAAGTTCCAATACGCCATCTATTGAACAATGTTTTATTATTTTCACGCGCACAAGTGGCATTAAATATTGTTTAAGACTAAAATAAAGACTTAATACACATTTTAGAAACCGACTTCTATTATCAAACATTTTATTAAAATTTCATAACCTTTTTTACTGTTATACATAACTTCTCATATAGACTCGCTTCGCTTGATAAAACGAAAATCATCTGTATTTTTGACTATAAAAGTAGAAATAATAAGTTTTTCAAAAGACTTATTGCCTTGTTTATTACTTTAAATCGGGTGGTTTGGGCCCCGCTCGATTTAAAAATAAGGCTATTGAATATGTTTCTCAGGACGCAAAGTGAAAAAAAAGCAATTTTTTGGTATAATCTTCGAATAAATAATAATTTAGAGGGTTAACTCCTGAAAAATAAACTTGATAAAAATGAAAGCCTTTTTTATTGTGGCGTCGGGTTTACACTGCTGACCACATTTATGTGGCCAAAGTGAATTTAAAAATGATCAATGGACACATATGTTGTCGTCATCGACCATTATAATTTTGATAATTCACAAATAAACTAACACGATTTACTAATACTGGCCATATAAATGTCGTCAACACTCTAAGGTGTGTATTAATTGATTTGGTTATATTTCGGCCTATGCCTTTTATAATGGTTAAAACCGGTATTAATAGACCATTTCACAAAAATTCAAAGAATTAAAAATACAGTTTTAAGGATCCTATTCTTAATAGAATTATACGGAATAGAAATATAAAGTTTAATTACTTTCGTTTAAATCAAATATACAATGCTAATATAATTCACTTTTAAGTTTTTGTATTTACATCCTCAAAACGTTCGTTTAATAAATTCTATTATTTTTCTTTTTTATCAAATAGTTAAGTTCCAATACGCCATCTATTGAACAATGTTTTATTATTTTCACGCGCACAAGTGGCATTAAATATTGTTTAAGACAAAAATAAAGACTTAATACATAGTTTAGAAACCGACTTCTATTATCAAACATTTTATTAAAATTTCATAACCTTTTTTACTGTTTTACATAACTTCTCATATAGACTCGCTTCGCTTGATAAAACGAAAATCATCTGTATTTTTGACTATTTTATAAAAGTAGAAATAATAAGTTTTTCAAGAGACTTATTGCCTTGTTTATAACTTCAACTCGGGTGGTTGAGCCCGTCCTATATATTTAATTAAGGCCCCGCCCGATTTAAAAATAAGATCTTCGAATAACTAATAATTTAGAGGGTTAACTCCTGAAAAATAAACTTGATGAAAAAGAAAGCCCTTTTTATTGTGGCGTCGGGTTTACACTGCTGACCACATTTATGTGGCCAAAGTTAATTTAAAAATGATCAATGGACACATATGCTGTCGTCATCGACCATTAAAATTTTGATAATTTATCTAACACGATTTACTAATACTGCCCATAAATGTCGTCAACACTCTAAGGTGTGTATTAATTGATTTGGTTATATTTCGGCCTAGGCCTTTTATAATGGTTAAAACCGGTATTAATAGACCATTTCACAAAAATTCAAAGAATTAAAAATAATTATTAAATTCCTATTCTTAATACAATTATTACGGAATAGAAATATAAAGTTTAACTACTTTCGTTTAAATCAAATATACAATGCTAATTTAATTCACTTATAAGTTTTTATATTTACATCCTCAAAACGTTCGTTTAATAAAGAATTCTATTATTTTTCTTTTTTGTATCCATGGTTAAGTTCTAATACGCCATCTATTGAACAATGTTTTATTAATTTCACGCGCACAAGTGGCATTAAATATTGTTTAAAACAAAAAAAAAAGACTTAATACATAGTTTAGAAACCGACTTCTTCAATCAAACATTTTATTAAAATTCCATAACCTTTTTACTGTTACACATAGCTTCTCATATAGAATCGCTTCGCTAGATAAAACGAACTGTATTTTAAACTATTTTATAAAAGTAGAAATAATAAATTTTTCGAAAGACTTATTGCCTTGTTTAATAGTTCAAATCGAGGGGTTTGGGCCGTCCTATATATTTAATTAAGGCCTGGCCAGATTTATAAAGGCTATTGAATATATTTCTCAGGACGCAAAGTGAAAAAAGCAATTTTTTGATATAATCTTCGAATAACTAATAACTTAGAGGGTTAACTCCTGAAAAATAAACTTAAAAAGATGAAAAAGAAAGCCCTTTTTATTGTGGCGTCGGGTTTACACTGCTGACCACATTTATGTGGCCAAAGTTAATTTAAAAATGATCAATGGACACATATGTTGTCGTCATCGACCATTATAATTTTGATAATTCACAAATAAATCTATAACGATTTACTAATACTGGCCATATAAATGTTGTCAACACTCTAAGGGGTGTATTAATTGATTTGGATTTCGGCCTATGCCTTTTATAATGGTTAAAACCGCTATTAATAGACCATTTCACAAAAATTCAAAGAATTAAAAATACAGTTTTAAGGATCCATTCTTAATACAATTATTACGGAATAGAAATATAAAGTTTAATTCCTTTCGTTTAAATCAAATATACAATGCTAATTTAATTCACTTATAAGTTTTTATATTTACATCCTCAAAACGTTCGTTTAATAAAAAATTCTATTATTTTTCTTTTTTATCATATAGTAAAGTTCCAATACGCCATCTATTGAACAATGTTTTATTATTTTCACGCGCACAAGTGGCATTAAATATTGTTTAAGACTAAAATAAAGACTTAATACACAGTTTAGAAACCGACTTCTATTATCAAACATTTTATTAAAATTTCATAACCTTTTTTACTGTTATACATAACTTCTCATATAGACTCGCTTCGCTTGATAAAACGAAAATCATCTGTATTTTTGACTAAGTAGAAATAATAAGTTTTTCGAAAGACTTATTGCCTTGTTTATTACTTTAAATCGGGTGGTTTGGGCCCCGCTCGATTTAAAAATAAGGCTATTGAATATGTTTCTCAGGACGCAAAGTGAAAAAAAGCAATTTTTTGGTATAATCTCGAATAAATAATAATTTAGAGGGTTAACTCCTGAAAAATAAACTTGATAAAAATGAAAGCCTTTTTTATTGTGGCGTCGGGTTTACACTGCTGACCACATTTATGTGGCCAAAGTGAATTTAAAAATGATCAATGGACACATATGTTGTCGTCATCGACCATTATAATTTTGATAATTCACAAATAAATCTAACACCATTTACTAATACTGGCCATATAAATGTTCAACACTCTAAGGTGTGTATTAATTGATTTGGTTATATTTCGGCCTATGCCTTTTATAATGGTTAAACTTTAATAGACCATTTCACAAAAATTCAAAGAATTAAAAATACAGTTTAAGGATCCTATTCTTAATAGAATTATTACGGAATAGAAATATAAAGTTTAATTACTTTCGTTTAAATCAAATATACAATGCTAATATAATTCACTTTTAAGTTTTTGTATTTACATCCTCACGTTCGTTTAATAAAAGATTCTATTATTTTTCTTTTTTATAACATAGTTAAGTTCCAATACGCCATCTATTGAACAATGTTTTATAATTTTCACGCGCACAAGTGGCATTAAATATTGTTTAACACAAAAATAAGGACTTAATACATAGTTTAGAAACCGACTTCTATTATCAAACATTTTATTAAAATTTCATAACCTTTTTTACTGTTTTACATAACTTCTCATATAGACTCGCTTCGCTTGATAAAACGAAAATCATCTGTATTTTTGACGATTTTATAAAAGTAGAAATAATAAGTTTTTCAAGAAACTTATTTCCTTGTTTATAACTTCAACTCGGGTGGTTGAGCCCGTCCTATATATTTAATTAAGGCCCCGCCCGATTTAAAAATAAGATCTTCGAATAACTAATAATTTAGAGAGTTAACTCCTGAAAAATAAACTTGATGAAAAAGAAACTTTTTATTGTGGCGTCGGGTTTACACTGCTGACCACATTTATGTGGCCAAAGTTAATTTAAAAATGATCAATGGACACATATGTTGTCGTCATCGACCATTAAAATTTTGATAATTCATCTAACACGATTTACTAATACTGTCCATAAATGTCGTCAACACTCTAAGGTGTGTATTAATTGATTTGGTTATATTTCGGCCTAGGCCTTTTATAATGGTTAATACCGGTATTAATAGACCATTTCACAAAAATTCAAAGAATTAAAAATACAATTATAAGGATCCTCTTCTTAATACAATTATTACGGAATAGAAATATAAAGTTTAACTACTTTCGTTTAAATCAAATATACAATGCTAATTTAATTCACTTATAAGTTTTTATATTTACATCCTCAAAACGTTCGTTTAATAAAGGATTCTATTATTTTTCTTTTTTAAAACATGTTGAATTATGTTTGAATACTTTTATGTATTTGTATTAAATAATAAAAACCTAAATAATTATTCCACCTCAATCCAAAAAATCCGAGGGAAGACCCCCTTTATATTTGTCTGAAATTTTGCATGGGTTTCAAAGGATATCTCATTTAATTTTTTGACAGAAAGTGATTTTTAACGGAGATAGGGACAAAAGAAAAAAAAATCGTAAGGTAAATTTTCACATTGGATGCAATTTGGGAGGCTGTAGGTCAAAAATTATTTTAGCTAGAGACTTATTTTTTTATATAAAAGAGTATAATAATGGGTACCTTGCTTGTTTTTATAATTTTCAAATAAAAAAATTCTTCAATTTTATATAAAATTGGCGTAGGAGAGGGGGGGGGTTTGGGAATGAAACCCCCTCCAAGCATGCCATATCCCTAGCCAAATTAAAAAATTTTAGTGCATATCCCCACCCACCCCCCCCCCCCCCCCCCCCCCCAAAAAAAATAAATACCAATTAAATATAAAATTAAATTACATTTAAAATTCCATTAACATCTGGCCAAAATCTTTTTTTAAACCCCCCCCCCCAAGCTTTACAACTTGCTACGCCCTTGTATAAAACATTTAGTTTAATATAAATAAAAAAAACATGTTTTAAATTTCTTAGAAAATTGCTATAATATAAATTTTGGAAAGATAAAAAGAAATATTAAAAAAATTGAAAATTTTATTTTACACCTATCTTCAACCTGACATTCCGGGTCACTGCTAACCCAAATTCAAAATCTAAAAATGTTATTATACATAATCGCAATATAGCATAAACTTCTCCCAACATTTTTTAACCAACCCATGGCATTTTAAATGAAAAAGCGAAGTTCTAAAATTTTATGGTATAAAAAATAATTTTGTTAGCTGCTCACATTTGTAAACTTTCAATTGTCCTTTTTAGTTTGAAGAACAAGATCAGTTGTACATAATATCAAATATTCATCCTCGGCAAAATTAAAAAAATTTGTTAAATTTATTGTATAAAAAAATTTTGTCAGGATTTTTGAAAAAATAGATAAGCTAAAGAATCTGTAAATTGTTTTTTTATTTTTTTTTTTTAATAAAACAGCTACAAAAACGTTAAATTTTATAAATCAAATAAAATTAGAATATTTTTGGCCTATTTAGATAATTTATTTCACAGATGTTCTTATTTATGCATATAAACACTCGAAACGGAATACAAATATTTCATGATATACTGTGATAAAGTTTTTTAAACATAAAACAAGTCAATTTTAGGGTTAAAACTTCATAAGATTATAACGGGCAGAATTAGCTTACACAATAAATTTAGAAAATAAATATTAGACTCATAAATAAATTATAGACATTCAGTGTTTTCTACTAATTTTCGAAGTCAAATATGTTTTTAAAATGGTATTTAGAACAAGGCATTTAATGTATATCTAACCGACCTTAAAAGAGTATAACCAATTAAGTTAGTCAAATATGCAAATATAACAAAAAAAAGCTTTCACAGAAAAAATCATCTGCGTTAGTTTTTTGACACCTGTAAGTTTGCTGTGTGAGGGCAAATTTTAGTTTTTTATTCTAGATGCGTCAAAATCCAATGGGTTACTTTATGTCATAAAGCGATATTTTATCTATCGCATGTTAAATATTTAAAAAAAAGTTGACTGGTTGATTAAAAAGTCGATTTTCGAAACAGGCGAAATTTTCACTTTTTTCGGTTTTGAGGTTATTTTTTTATTGTAATCATTATAGTTTCAAAATAACACAATTATGATATAACATAATTGCACATATGTCCTGCTTTTTGAATACTATCAAATTTGCCACATTTGCATAAATATAATGCAAAGGGCCTCAATATGTTCCAAAATTAGGGCAAAAATTAATTTTTTTAGATTTTTTGAAATTCATGCCTGCCCAAACTTTCAAAATCATAAGATTATTGACAAGGACCATATTATATAAATTTTTCAGAAAATTTAAAGATACTTTTTTTGAGCTATTTGTTACAACATGATTTTTTTTATTAAATTAAAAAAAATTTAAAATATTTTTAGCATCAGGGGTTGTCCTTATTATGATATTCAAAATATATTTAAAATAAAAAAATTATTATGACTCCAACAATAATACTTTTGATGATACATGCGGGTATAGATGGCTCTTAATTTTTTTGGCAAAAAATAAAAAAATATTTTTGCTCATCTCTCGGTCAAAAATCCCTTCCAGTTAAAAAAATTAAGGTTTAGTATCAGTACCCAAAGACCCTACCAGTGTAACTATTTTCAGCACTATGACTTCCAAAATTTTGTCGATTTGAGATTGAATCGACCATATAAATTTTGATTTCTAAAACAATATGCGAACCTATAATTTTAAAAAGAGAAAAAATTGAGAAGATTCACCAATAAAACCAGTAAGGCTAAAATAATAATTATTAATGGAAATTTTATAAATTTATTATAAAGGAAGATGCTTAGGGTTAGGATTTATTTTTATCGAGGAAATACGGGTAACGTCAATAAAGGGCTTTTTGCCCAGGCATACATTAAATACCAACTCATTTCAAAGGGTTTCTTTAAATATTCTTTTAATATTGTTTTGCAATAGTTCTTTATACCAGCCCATTAATTTTTTTAACTTATTTTAACCCTAAATTATAAAGTATAATAATATAATGATGTATTTTTTTTAAACCCCACCCCGCCAAAAGAGTGTTGACTCATCGTTTAACATTTATATTCAAATGTAACGCCATGTGGTCATGGTATATATAAATTTATTAAACAAGAAGAATTTGTATGATTGCATTAAAAAATTACCTAAATAAATATTTTTTAGGACTTAGATGGCGTATATATTTTATAATAATTCAAGCATATATTGATTCATCCGGAATATTAGACCGCGATAAATCAATTTTAATGTAAAAAAAAAACAAGAATTTGAAACATTATACCCATAAACAGCAATATAAAGGTTAAAAATTCAACATAAATGCAATTAGCTACTCAACATTAGCAAATATTTGTTTTAACTTTAAACTTAAATCTATTTTTATAGGTTTGTCTATAATTAATTACTTGGTTTAAAGTATAAATTGTGCAGAGCGTATATTTTAAAATACGCAAAATTATATATAATATAAATAAAATCTTCTATTATATCCATAATTTATAACTCTAACACAACACGTCATTTAAAATCAAAGAGACCCTCTTAAATTATCTTTCTTATTACTATTTTATTTCCATGATCTAACGTGATATTTTTGTTAAGGTGAAATATAAAATTACAATGGACAACAAAATCTGAGTCACCATCGCCTACATTTTTTAAATTACCGGTTTCTAAGAGAACTTTTAATGGTGATTTTAGATATGAAATCCATTTTTATCGGAGGCCTTAAATTTTCAAAACTGGGCTAAAGTGCAAAAATACCCAAAAAATGTCCTTTTTTAGCGTGCTATATCTCTTAAAATAAACAAAACATGATAAAATAAAAAATTGGACAGGATTAAGCAAGTATTTAGGAAAGATAAGTTAGGTTTGAATTTTCGTATAGTAACTTATTTTTTTGTAATATGTCTTATCATTAAAAGTTGTCAATTTTTTGTCACCTCTAAATTTCTAATGCCTATTTACACAATCTCAATAAATATTTTTCTAAACCAAATAACTTTTTAAAAGTATTTTTTTATGCTGATCAAATTTTTGATCAAAATTTTTGTGGTTTTTTGAAAAAATTAGTTCAAATGCATAAAAATTGAAAAATGTTCTTAAATCTGCTTTATAGATATTAAATTCAACATGTTTATTTTCAAATTTATAATATAATATAGAAAATTAAAATTTGATCATTGAAGATTCCCTGTTATGCTTTTTAGTGTCGCGAATTAAGGTAAGGACAAATTAATCAAACAGTTTTAAAATGTTAATATAATGTCTTAATATGGGTGAATTTATTCTAGGTTTATTATTTAATTTAAAGCGAGGCGGTAAAAAATTTTTTAAAAGGCAATGGTGGGTATAAAAGAAAATGTATAACCTGGAGAATATGAAGAAATGTATTTTTGCGAGTATATCCAGTAGAAATAAATCGAGTAAATGAATGCGTAGAGAAAGAAAGTAAGACTAGTTGAATGTGTAATAAAATAATAATAGCAAATTGATCGGCTTACACATATCTATTTATTCATAGAGTTCATCAACCTTATGATGGGTCATAAATTAAGCGAAATTTAATTTATTTTTAAGAGTTTAACTGATTTTAAGTTGGTGTGTAATATATATTTGGAAAGCCCGTTATAAGGGCTTTCAAATGATATAAAAATTTTTGAATTTTTTTAAAGTAAAAAAATTGATTTTTTTGACTTTTAAGGTAATTTTATAAAATCTGGAGGGCTAAGAGATTTTATGGTGTTCATATTTGTAATCAGCAAAAAATTCTCTATTAGATCTGAGAAAAATTAAAAATGTAGGATTTTTTTGTTGTCCAGTGTTATTTTAAATTAAATTTGGACGTTAAAAAAATAATTATGCCCTTAACCGGAATAAAGCCTAAATTTTTTGGACCGGGTACCATGGAGTACAAAAATTATTTATGATAGCACATAAAATTTAGGTTATATTACAAATGTATATAATTACACATATACAATAAATCAATTCTAACGAAGTAAAATAATTGAATTTAACAAATTAGAATCTGATCGATTACTTAAATCTGAAAGAATATATTTCAAAATTGAGAGGGCTTTTTCAACACTTATTTAAGCAATAATATAATTAAATTACATGAGTTGCAGAGACAGCTAAAACAAGTTTAGATAAAATATACAACTTGGATGAGTCACAGTGTTTTCTTCCCAAAATTTTAAAAACCTATTTTTAAAAACTCTTTTATGTTTTTCAAATTTGTCTAACTCAGCATATATCCCAACAATATTGGCTTCTACTTTAGATTTCTCTCTTCTTATATAAGTAATTTATTATTAATTTTATGCAACTAGTGACATTTTCACCTCACAAATGCCATTATTTAAATATAGGAAAAACTTTTTCGAATTTTTTTGTTTATAACCTTATTAATAAAATTTAGTAAATTTTGTCAATTTTAAGCATAATTGCACCTAAATGTCGCAAAGAAATGAAAAATTAAATTAATTTTTGTAATTTATTGCTTTTAGCTCTTTTAAATCATGAATAAAATATAAAAAAATTTGTATCACTTTAGGTGATAAATTTCTGACACGTTGTATGGATATTTTTATAGCATTAAAATTTTGCATCGCCTTTGTAACCCAGGCTGCATTAATAAAAACAAAATCACGGGTAGAATTATGGCGATAGTGAGTGAATGTTATGTCCTTGTGTTCCTTTTCTATCGTTATTAAACAGACCGAATAAAATTTTGGGTTAGATTTGTAGGTTATAATCTGTATATGGAATTTCGATAACGCCCTGGGCTAATTTATAACGGGCCCGGCCTGAATATAAAAACTATATTACCCGAATAAGGACCTATACATTCTGTATTTTAATTAATAAAATCAAATTTTTTTTAGCTTGTAATGGCCGGACCAATAGATAGCAGATTAGGGGAGGGGGGAGCAAATATATTATTAAGTAATCAGGCGAGCTAGAAAAATTAAAAAAATACGTTTAATATTGAATTATTCGCATTTGCGACAATTTGGCGACCTTATCACAAGAAATAATAATCAATAGTTTTACCATAAAACTACTGTTTACGAAAAGAAAAAAAAATCGATATAAAATTAGGTTTATAATACATAAATGCATCTGCAATTTGGTGACATTATTTCAAGATTAAAAAATGGAGTAATTTTACCTAAAAATTCGGCAGGTCTACTCGGTATAAAAACTCGTGTAAAATGACCTTTTACACGAGTTCATTTTATCCCGAATAGACTTTTACACGAGTTTATTTTACACCGAATAGTAAAAACGCTTTGCAACATGTATATATTTAAATAGTTTATAAAATTTTATGAGGATTCCAAATATGTTATTCAATTTTGTCTAACTTTTTTAGTTATTAAGTAAATGCGATATCAAAATTTTTATAACTATATAAATTAGATATGAATTTTTATAAATTTATTAATTATAAACGACCAATCTAACATTATCCAACGGATTTAATTATCTCATTCCCGATTACATTCTCTATTTCTGTTAAAATATAGATAAATAAAGCCTAAATGTTAGTTCAGAAATTATATTATAAATAAATGTATTATGAATATTTAATTTATAACTCGTGTTGCCGAGAGGCTAGAGTTCGTCTCTCCAGCCCATGCGTGCCCCGGTTGATAATAAACTTTTTTAAATATTTTTTTAACATACCCAAATGTTGCCTGACTTAGGTTAAAAATATTTTAGTAGTTCTAGAAATTTTCATGTTATTTTAGGTAATTAAGATGATATTATATTATAATTCTTTTAAACCTAATTTTTTTGTCAATAACTTAAAGATCTTTTCTAGGAAACTTTGTATATGTTCAACTAGTAGATCGACATTTTTTTTTATAATTAATGTTAATATAAATTGTTTCACTCATTTAAGAACTTTTTTTAATTAAATTTAAAAATAAAGATCCTACTCCAACTGCAATGAGTATGAATTTTTACATATATAATGGTTGTTTTTTATAAATTTGATTTCGCCCCTTAAAGTCTAAAATATATAAAAATTTATCATTTACAATTTATTTTTTTTTCCATGTACATTAATATCCTAATGTTATGGGTCATAAAATAAATTAAAAGTGCAAGCAGATCCAGGGATAAAATATAACAACATTTAAGTTTTCACTATAACATTTTAGGAACTGCTAGTATTTTAACTAAGTCAGGCAACACTTGGGTATATTAAAAAAATATCAAAAAATATTATCATGGAATAGAACCGGAGCACGCATGGGCTGAGACAAACTCTAGCCTCTCGGCAACAGGAGTTATGAATTAAAGAAAAATTCATCTATTTATAATAAAGTTTTCGAACTAACATTTGGGCTTTTTTTGTATTTTAACAGAAATTATAAGATAGAGAATTTAATTTTGCGAATAAGATAATTTAATTCGTTGTATAATGTTAGATTGGTCAATTATAATCAATATATTTGTAAAAATTCTTATATGCTAATTTATATATAAAATTTTGAAATCGCATTTATTTAAAAACTAAAAGAGTTACACAAAATTGAATAACATATTTGGAATCCTCAAATTTTACATAAGAAAACCATCATTTAAATAAAATACATATGTTGCAAAGCGTTTTTACTATTCAGTAAATAGAACTCGTGTAAAAGTCTGCTTACATTTACCGCACGAAAAAAACATCGAGACAATTTGGTGACATTTCTAATTTTCTTTTATCTAAATTTTTTTCAATGTTTAAAATTTTAGGTAAAAAGTAAAAATTGTGGGAAAATGATTGTGTTCTGCTAATGCGGAGCTAACCGCTTTTATGGCTGCTTGGTGCTCCTTAAGTCGCAAATTCATTATTATATTTTAATTGTAATTATTTTTCTTGTAAATAATAAAAAAACATAGGCGATAGCTTTAAATTAATTAAAGTTAAAAAATTTCAAAAGAAATTTTCAGAATTCCTGTAGCAAGATACAAATTTCTCATCAATTAGCGGATCAAACTTAAAAGCTGGGATGTAAGCCACTTTAGCCAACTACAAAGTTTTCTTTAAGCCTAAAACTAAATGATTGTCGATTTTTTCCTATCTTTTTACAATCAAAAAACCTCCTAGTACAATAACTTTAGAATAAAATAAACTATTTGCATTTTAAATTCGTGGTTATAGCTCTGGATATTAGAATTTTTCAAATCAAAAGAATAATATTTTTATTAAATAAATAAAAAAAAAATAAAAATCCTTACAACTGTCCGTACCCAGTCACATAAATTTTTCAAAAAACAAGCCACTATAACATTAATCCATTAGGTTTATTTTGTCTAATCTAGTTAGTGCCTCACATATCCTTCTAGGGACGTCAAACCCATATAGGGCTCTAATATATTTTAACTAAGAGGATGAAAAAATCATTATTGACCGCACATATTGTAAGATTTGTTCAGGCACCGGGGTAGTTTAATTAGCCTAGGTAAATATAGGCATATCGTATGGGGCATACTGCCTAAACAGGACAAAAAAGCTTCGTGGTTGTTCCTGTGATTTTTCGAAGAACGAAAGTCGCTTATGATATGCGCGAAAATCTAGGCCTTTTAATGGTAAGAAAGGGAAGTTAGCCGCTAAGCTATGAGGATATTTACCCTTAAATACTATTTATACCTGATTTTTTTGACCAAATTAGCGTTTGGTCAACAATATTTTATAAATCAAACCCTAACGTTTGTATGTATCCCTTAACATAAAATTAATCTCATTTGATACAATACATAAGCGTCAAGACCCTTTTAATAAGTGTAAGATGTATCAGATGAGATGATAAAGATAATATATATGTAGGTGAGGTAAATCAGGTTTAATCGACAATCAAAATTAAACATGGGTGTTAACCCTAAAATTTGATAAACAAAATGCGAAATAAGTCCATAAGAGAATTTACGTAAGTAAAATTAGCTAGTAATAAAAGTTTATTGAAATTCGTTTATTTATTTAGGACAAATATAAATGAATTTAATAAGGCGTTGCCAGTGTCTCCTACTCCGGGGGGGGGGGGGGGGGGGGGGGGGGCTAGGAACCAAGCGGTTCTATAAAATTGGCCGAGGGGGTAGGTATAGTTATGGGGGGTATTTTAAAAAGGAGGGTAATTATAGCAGTCAAAATGGGTAATTTATTTAACAAGATTATAATATTTTTCTCAGTTTTTTACACGTCTTCACACAAAACATATATAACACTGGTCGACAAAAAATGACTTCATATTTTAGACCAAAAACATTGAAATTTAAGCGCAGTTTTTTCTGCTAAACATCATGTTACGTTTTTTCCTACCTGATCTAGTTTTCATTTTATTTGCTATTAAAGTTGTCAAAAAGCACCTTTTTGGCATATTTTTACCTAAATTTTCAAAAAATTATTTAAAAACAAAAATTTTTATATGTAAATGTAGGTTAAGAAGTGATTTTAAATAATACTATTTATATTTAATATAGATTTTTTATTTTATATACATTTAAGGTTGGAAAAAAATTTTAAACGCGCCTATACAAATTTTTTATAATTATTAAAAAAATTTATACTATTCTAAAATATTAAAATTATAATAAATTATGTTGCTAGATCGAAAAATGTTAATTAAATAAAAGAAAGTGTAACCAAATACTCTTAAGCTATATTTTTATTTGTATAATAAAAATAAAATATTAAATATATGTAAAATGTTACAATTAGTTTTAATTATTTAAAATTACCAAGTTTTCAAATTTTGTTTACCCTTTTTCCCTAACCATGCTCACAATAACCATCTCCAGCTGTAGCGCTGAGAGATCGATGAGCAAGATCAAATTAATTAATTCTCCTCGTAACAAAATGGGAGATATGTTTTTACAAAATCTCCTTTTGTTAAAATCTGAAGAGGACAGCAATTAGATAATGACTTAATTATCAATAATTTTCAACAATATATCATTATAATAATTCATTATAATAAATAAAATTGAATTGATTCGAAGTGGCTGCTTATAATCAGACAAAAAATTGAGTGGGGGGGGGGGGGGGTGGGGGATAAAGTTACTCCCGAGATTTTGCCGAGGGCGGTAGCTCTTCCATAAAATTTGGGGAGTAGGAGACGCTGGGCGTTGCATTTATATATTAAATATGTAAGAATAAATTAGGCAAAAATAACTATTTTGTAATAATTAGCTAATCTTGTTCATGCATGATGATAAAATATTTATTGAAATTAATATTAAATTATATTTAGAATTGTGTTTAGACTTATAGCAAGGCCCACGTGGCTAAGCTTAACTTACATGGGTGGGAACATTTTTTATAAAAAAATTTTAATAGGTTAAGTCATCATAATCTGGCTTAGGTAATCTGCAGATTTAACACGCGGAAAAGTTCGCTATGTTCCTTTAAATTAAGTCTCTAACTGCACAAATGTAAAAGTTTCCTTAAACTCAAATTTAACCTCAATGAATAAACCGGCCTCTATCTTAAGCATCACAAGGAATGCAACATGGTAAATCCTTTATCGGCGCTTAATTTTATAGATTTTACACTTAAAACAATATATCTTGTATTATTTTAGATGTTTCCAATATAGCAAGAGATGATCCATTTCAAGTTTCGATGGTTTGTCTAAAATTTACTATTATTCATTTTAAATTAGGCCCAGATTATTTGTAAATGCTATAAATTAGAGGTCTCTACTTAAAAAGCTCACACATTTAGTTATTTTTTTTGCATTAAAATGAATGACCCTGGCTCATTAATCAATCGAAAGTGGCATTGTTTTTACAGTTTGAAAATTAATTTGATTTTAAGATTCATTTGAAAATATGTTTCCTTATAAATTTAGAAAAATTAAATGTTTGTTAAAAAAAAAGCAGTTTGCCTTTACTTAAAAAATGACGAGCTACCTCACTCTTTAGGATTGTAAAGCATCTACTCTAAGTTCAGAAAATGTTGGAGAGTTAACGAAATATAACACCTAGGCTGCCTTATTTGTATTCAAATGTTTATGATAAGAATAGTTTAACACAGGAATTTTACAGATATTCCGTCAAAAATAAAGGCAGTAATAAAAAAAAACAATTGAGGTTTTTTTTACTATACTTATGAAAGGCTTTGACTTTTTACCATACCAAATAAATAAATATTTAAAATGGCTAAAAAGTAAGATTTGCTCGCATACCAAAAACCTTACTGCTTTAACCCCTATTTTTTGGCATAATGTATGAGTATCTGTCTTGGCAATTTACTCACCAACTTATTATTGAAGAAATATAATTTTTAAAGAAAAAATACCTAGGCATAGATTAGAGAACATTTTGGAAAGTTTTGCCACTGAGCGGCTAGATATTTGATTGCAATGTAGCAATTCAAAATCCAAAATTATGGGAGAATTATGTTCAAAACCCTTTGCTAAAGATGAAACTAAAGAACTAATAAGTTTGTTTGCAGTTTTCGCCTAAAATTAATTGCTTTAATAAGATCAAACCATTTTATTAACAAAATCATCAAATGTATAGAATATCTATAAAATCTTAAAAGTAGTTCATCAGTTAAACCAGTCTTAAAAAATTAATATGATTTGCTTTTTATGTAAAAAAAAATTAAATCAAATATTTCATATTCAATTATAATCATTCCGGGACAAAAAATAATTAAGTAACAAATTTTCGTGTACATTAAAATATTTTTGGCTTATTTAGAAAATTTATCACAGATGTTCTTATTTATGCATTTAAACACTCAAAACGGAATACAAATATTTCATGATATACTGTGATAAAGTTTTTTTAACATAAAACAATTCAGTTTTAGGGTTAAAACTTCATAAGATTATAACGGGCAGAATTAGCTTACATAATAAATTTAGAAAATAAATATTAGACTCATAAATAAATTTAAGACATTCAGTGTTTTCTACTAATTTTCGAAGTCAAATATGTTTTTAAAATGGTATTTAGAACAAGGCATTTAATGTATATCTAACCGACCTTAAAAGAGTATAACCAATTAAGTTAGTCAAATATGCAAATATAACAAAAAAAAGCTTTTACAGAAAAAATCATCTGCGTTAGTTTTTTGACACCTGTAAATTTGCTGTATGAGGGCAAATTTTAGTTTTTTTATTCTAGATGCGTCAAAATCCAATGGGTTACTTTATGTCATAAAGCGATATTTTATCTATCGCATGTTAAATATTTAAAAAAAGTTGACTGGTTGATTAAAAAGTCGATTTTCGAAACAGGCGAAATTTTCACTTTTTTCGGTTTTGAGGTTAACTTTTTTATTGTAATCATTATAGTTTCAAAATAACACAATTATGATATAACATAATTGCACATATGTCCTGCTTTTTGAATACTATCAAATTTGCCACATTTGCATAAATATAATGCAAAGGGCCTCAATATGTTCCAAAATTAGGGCAAAAAATAATTTTTTTAGATTTTTTGAAATTCATGCCTGCCCAAACTTTCAAAATCATAAGATTATTGACAAGGACCATATTATATAAATTTTTCAGAAAATTTAAAGATACTTTATCTGAGCTATTTGTTACTAAACATGATTTTTTTATTTAATTAAAAAAAATTTAAAATATTTTTAGAATCAGGGGTTGTCCTTATTATGATATTCAAAATATATTTAAAATAAAAAAATTATTATGACTCCAACAATAATACTTTTGATGATACATGCGGGTATAGATGGCTCTTAATTTTTTTGGCAAAAAATAAAAAAATATTTTTGCTCATCTCTCGGTCAAAAATCCCTTCCAGTTAAAAAAATTAAGGTTTATCAGTATCAGTACCCAAAGACCCTACCAGTGTAACTATTTTCAGCACTATGACTTCAAGGGCAAAATTTTGTCGATTTGAGATTGAATCGACCATATAAATTTTGATTTCTAATACAATATGCGAACCTATAATTTTAAAAAGAGAAAAAATTGAGAAGATTCACCAATAAAACCAGTAAGGCTAAAATAATAATTATTAATGGAAATTTTATAAATTTATTATAAAGGAAGATGCTTAGGGTTAGGATTTATTTTTATCGAGGAAATACGGGTAACGTCAATAAAGGGCTTTTTGCCCAGGCATACATTAAATACCAACTCATTTCAAAGGGTTTCTTTAAATATTCTTTTAATATTGTTTTGCAATAGTTCTTTATACCAGCCCATTAATTTTTTTAACTTATTTTAACCCTAAATTATAAAGTATAATAATATAATGATGTATTTTTTTTAAACCCCACCCCGCCAAAAGAGTGTTGACTCATCGTTTAACATTTATATTCAAATGTAACGCCATGTGGTCATGGTATATATAAATTTATTAAACAAGAAGAATTTGTATGATTGCATTAAAAAATTACCTAAATAAATATTTTTTAGGACTTAGATGGCGTATATATTTTATAATAATTCAAGCATATATTGATTCATCCGGAATATTAGACCGCGATAAATCAATTTTAATGTAAAAAAAACAAGAATTTGAAACATTATACCCATAAACAGCAATATAAAGGTTAAAAATTCAACATAAATGCAATTAGCTACTCAACATTAGCAAATATATGTTTTAAGTTTAAACTTAAATCTATTTTTATAGGTTTGTCTATAATTAATTACTTGGTTTAAAGTATAAATTTTTGTGCAGAGCGTATATTTTAAAATACGCAAAATTATATATAATATAAATAAAATCTTCTATTATATCCATAATTTATAACTCTAACACAACACGTCATTTAAAATCAAAGAGACCCTCTTAAATTATCTTTCTTATTACTATTTTTTTTCCATGATCTAACGTGATATTTTTGTTAAGGTGAAATATAAAATTACAATGGACAACAAAATCTGAGTCACCATCGCCTACATTTTTTAAATTACCGGTTTCTAAGAGAACTTTTAATGGTGATTTTAGATATGAAATCCATTTTTATCGGAGGCCTTAAATTTTCAAAACTGGGCTAAAGTTGCAAAAATACCCCAAAAATGTCCTTTAGCGTGCTATATCTCTTAAAATAAACAAAACATGATAAAATAAAAAATTGGACAGGATTAAGCAAGTATTTAGGAAAGATAAGTTAGGTTTGAATTTTCGTATAGTAACTTATTTTTTTGTAATATGTCTTATCATTAAAAGTTGTCAATTTTTTGTCACCTCTAAATTTCTAATGCCTATTTACACAATCTCAATAAATATTTTTCTAAACCAAATAACTTTTTAAAAGTATTTTTTTATTCTGATCAAATTTTTGATCAAAATTTTGATATTCCTTGTGGTTTTTTGAAAAAATTAGTTCAAATGCATAAAAATTGAAAAATGTTCTTAAATCTGCTTTATAGATATTAAATTCAACATGTTTATTTTCAAATTTATAATATAATATAGAAAATTAAAATTTGATCATTGATTATTCCCTGTTATGCTTTTTAGTGTCGCGAATTAAGGTAAGGACAAATTAATCAAACAGTTTTGAAATGTTAATATAATGTCTTAATATGGGTGAATTTATTCTAGGTTTATTATTTAATTTAAAGCGAGGCGGTAAAAAATTTTTTAAAAGGCAATGGTGGGTATAAAAGAAAATGTATAACCTGGAGAAAGAATGATATTTTTGCGAGTATATCCAGTAGAAATAAATCGAGTAAATGAATGCGTAGAGAAAGAAAATAAGACTAGTTGAATGTATAAAATAATAATAGCAAATAGATCGGCTTACACATATCTATTTATTCATAGAGTTCATCAACCTTATGATGGATCATAAATTAAGCGAAATTTAATTTATTTTTAAGAGTTTAACTGATTTTAAGTTGGTGTGTAATATATATTTGGAAAGCCCATTATAAGGGCTTTCAAATGATATAAAAATTTTTAAATTTTTTTTAAAGTAAAAAAATTGATTTTTTTGACTTTTAAGGTAATTTTATAAAATCTGGAGGGCTAAGAGATTTTATGGTGTTCATATTTGTAATCAGCAAAAAATTCTCTATTAGATCTGAGAAAAATTAAAAATGTAGGATTTTTTTGTTGTCCAGTATTATTTTAAATTAAATTTGGACGTTAAAAAAATAATTATGCCCTTACAAACCGGAATTTAAAAAGCCAAAATTTTTTGGACCGGTACCGGTACGAGCTCAGCTCAAGTACCGGTACTTGGTACTTGTTCCGGTACCATGGAGTACAAAAATTTTTTATGATAGCACATAAAATTTAGGTTATATTACAAATGTATATAATTACACATATACAATAAATCAATTCAAATCTTATTTAAACGAAGTAAAATAATTGAATTTAACAAATTAGAATCTGATCGATTACTTAAATCTGAAAGAATATATTTCAAAATTGAGAGGGCTTTTTCAACACTTATTTAAGAAATAATATAATTAAATTACATGAGTTGCAGAGACAGCTAAAACAAGTTTAGATAAAATATACAACTTGGATGAGTCACAGTGTTTTCTTCCCAAAATTTTAAAAATGACCTATTTTTAAAAACTCTTTCATGTTTTTCGAATTTGTCTAACTCAGCATATATCCCAACAATATTGGCTTCTACTTTGGATTTCTCTCTTCTTATATAAGTAATTTATTATTAATTTTATGCAACTAGTGACATTTTCACCTCACAAATGCCATTATTTAAATATAGGAAAAACTTTTTCGAATTTTTTTGTTTATAACCTTATTTATTAATAAAATTTAGTAAATTTTGTCAATTTTAAGCATAATTGCACCTAAATGTGGCAAAGAAATTAAATATTAAATTAATTTTTGTAATTTATTGCTTTTAGCTCTTTTAAATCATGAATAAAATATAAAAAAATTTGTATCACTTTAGGTGATAAATTTCTGACACGTTGTATGGATATTTTTATAGCATTAAAATTTTGCATCGCATTTGTAACCCAGGCTGCATTAATAAAAACAAAATCAAGGGTAGAATTATGGCGATAGTGAGTGAATGTTATGTTCTTGTGTTTCTTTTCTATCGTTATTAAACAGACCGAGCATAAAATTTTGGGTTAGATTTGTAGGTTATAATCTGTATATGGAATTTCGATAACGCCCTGGGCTAATTTATAACGGGCCCGGCCTGAATATAAAAACTATATTACCCGAATAAGGACCTATACATTCTGTATTTTAATTAATAAAATCAAATTTTTTTTAGCTTGTAATGGCCGGACCAATAGATAGCAGATTAGGGGAGGGGGGAGCAAATATATTATTAAGTAATCAGGCGAGCTAGAAAAATTAAAAAAATACGTTTAATATTGAATTATTCGCATTTGCGACAATTTGGCGACCTTATCACAAGAAATAATAACACTGGTCGACAAATAACAACTTTATGTCGGCGACCAATTATAAACATATATATTTTGATAGTGTTTTTTGAGTACATTCCGAATATCTTTACCGTTTTTTTTGAATAGGTCTAATTTTTTACCTAGATGGGTTTAAAAGTACCAAAAACCTTAATATGTCCTATATTTGTAGGCACTTTTCGTGCCTTTAAAATAAAAATAAATAATAGAAAAATATATTTTACTATTGAAAAACTCTTATATTGTTATATAACTTTTTTAGAATTTACTTATTTCATTTACTTTTTTAAATATTTGATTTTATAAAACTCAAAATTTCCAAAAAATACGCGTCTGAAAGTCTGTGCTTTAAAATTTTATATATTAAAAAAGGGGCTACTAAATACACTACACTACATCAAGCAAGATATGTAAGTGTGAAGAATTGGCATATAATGCCAGTATTAATAGCAGCGCGTACTAAGCCACATTAGTACCCCTTTTTTAACATATAATATTTTGAAGCACAGAACTACATCAAGATATGTAAGTAAGTGAAGGGCCGGCAGATAATGCCAGTATTAGTAGCAGCACGCACTACAATCTTTAAGAGTTTAGTAGCCCCTTTTTTAATATATAAAATTTTGAAGCACAGACTTTCAGACGCGTATTTTTTGGAAATTTTGAGTTTTTTAAAATCAAATATTTAAAAAAGTAAATGAGATAAGTAAATTCTAAAAAAGTTATATAACAATATAAGAGTTTTTCAATAGTAAAATATATTTTTCTATTATTTATTTTTATTTTAGAGGCACGAAAAGTGCCTATAAATATAGGACATATTGAGGTTTTTGGTACTTTTAAACCCATCTAGGTAAAAAATTAGACCTATTCAAAAAAAACGGAAAAGATATTTGGAATGTGCTCAAAAAACTCTTTCAAAATATATATGTTTAAAATTGGTCGCCATTTTTTGTCGACCTGTGTAATCAATAGTTTTACCATAAAACTACTGTTTACGAAAAGAAAAAAAATCGATATAAAATTAGGTTTATAATACATAAATGCATCAGCGACAATTTGGTGACATAATTTCAAGATTAAAAAATGGAATAATTTTACCTAAAAATTCGGCAGGTCTATTCGGTATAAAACTCGTGTAAAATGACCTTTTACGCGAGTTGATTTTATACCGAATAGACTACACGAGTTTATTTTACACCGAATAGTAAAAACGCTTTGCAACATGTATATATTTAAATAGTTTATAAAATTTTATGAGGATTCCAAATATGTTATTCAATTTTGTCTAACTTTTTTAGTTATTAAGTAAATGCGATATCAAAATTTTAATAACTATATAAATTAGATATGAATTTTTATAAATTTATTAATTATAAACGACCAATTCAACATTATCCAACGGATTTAATTATTTCATTCCCGATTACATTCTCTATTTCTGTTAAAATATAGATAAATAAAGCCTAAATGTTAGTTCGGAAATTATATTATAAATAAATGTATTATGAATATTTAATTTATAACTCGTGTTGCCGAGAGGCTAGAGTTCGTCTCTCCAGCCCATGCGTGCCCCGGTTGATAATAAACTTTTTTAAATATTTTTTTAAAATACCCAAATGTTGCCCGACTTAGGTTAAAAATATTTTAGTAGTTCTAAAAAATTTTTTATGTTATTTTAGGTAATTAAGATGATATTATATTATAATTCTTTTAAACCTAATTTTTTTGTCACTTAAAGATCCTTTCTAGGAAACTTTGTATATGTTCAACTAGTAGATCGACATTTTTTTTAATAATTAATATGTTAATATAAATTTTTTCACTCATTTAAGAACTTTTTTTAATTAAATTTAAAAATAAAGATCCTACTTCAACTGCAATGAGTATGAATTTTTACATATATAATGGTTGTTTTTTATAAAAGAGATTAAAGTGAAGAACCGAAAGTCCGGCCCCCCGCCAGGAAACAAGGGCCAGGACGGGTTTTTATGACGGGCCAAACGCAGGGCTTAAATTTAAAAATGGAAATTACGTATGCTCTGTGTGTAACTATTAAACCTAAAAACGATAAATATATTTTTTGACGATAATGGGTATAATGTATTTTTAACAGAAAACTTTTTTGAAAATTTTCGGGCCTTATTTTGGATTGGAGCCGGCCTTATTTGAAAAAACAAATTTTGGTTCTGGCCGATCTGGCTGTTTTGCCAGAATTTTGCCCAATCTAAATGAGCGCCTTTAAAAATACTCAGCGACAATTTAATATCGTTGCGCTTTTGAAAATTTTAATGAAATTTATATTTTGCTTTGCGCAAGTTTAAGATACCTCAATTCTTTACAAAATAATTGGGACGAATTGAGGATTCGTGCTTTTGAGCCTTCATTGGTGCGCTTTTGGTTGCCAAAAGTTTTTAGATATTTAGTTATGTGAATATGCGTCTTTTTAAATTTTGGCAGGGAATCCAAAAAGATTGTCAAACTCTTTATATTCGATATACTTCAAACTTGAAATTATATTGAGCATATAGTTATCCAACCTTATTTCTTTATTCTTTTAAAATATTTTAATTCTTAATTGGTCCACGAAATATATATCAAACCAGGGAAATTACAAAAATTGTAAGGAAGGGCTAAAGCCGGTTCGTTAAATGGACTAAAATCGGAGATAATTAACTTATAAACCTTTTATTAATTCCAATATCGCATTTTTAAGGGAGCTAGGCAAGGAATGTCCTAATATTAACAAAGGGTTAAATAAGGCTACTATAAATCTTAAAAGTTGTAAATTTTTTATCAATTTGGTGCTCATAAAAGTTTGACACCTGTGCGCAGTCCTAATTCATTTTTCTGCACTATTTTAGTAGTCTTTTGCGTGCTCTCAATATCACCTAAGAGTTTTAAGGCACCTTAGTATGTTTTTTCGTGCATACATTTGAATCTTTATTGCGAGTTAGGATCTTGGTGCATTTAAAGTTACAGGTACATTACAGAAATACCTCGACTTTTTTAGAGTCTTTTTTTTTGACCAAATTGCAGATCTAAATATACCCTAAAAAGAAAAAATTTAAAAATTTTGTTTGCATATAAAAATTTCTTGTAACTTATATTTTTAATCACAAATAATAAAAAATAAATATTATTATTAATTCAAGCTCTTACATTGGCATTTAGATAATACAAAATATTTCGCGTCCAAACTTAAATACGACACGATATATTATCGGTTTTTAATGAAAATATTATTTGAAGTATTAATTTAACAGTTTAAAAATTTATTTTTGCGTTTGAATCTTTTTTTTACAACAAAGCAGAAATCAATTTGTATAAAAATTACTTCAGCCAGCATATATGCTGTGAGAGCTGAATTTAAGTAGAAAGTTTTTCTTTTTCTATTTTTGCATTTTGTATTTTTCTATAGTTTAAAATATTATTTTCTTTTGATATTTTATTTTTTAAGAGATTGATTCAGTTTGATGGCAATATACCAATCAGACCATGCCTATTATTGGTTTTTTATAGGAAATATGAAAGTTACTTTGCCTTCTTGGTCAATCGTGATTTGAAGATAACATTCAGAAAAGATTTTAGGTGCACGGATACTTTTAAATTCATACTTGCCCTAACCTCATATAATGGTGGGAAGAGGGTATAACCTAGTTAGTTATCTGAGAGTTTTTCTTTTCAAATTTGGTACCAAATTCTCTTTTCATGCAAATTCTATTCTTGTACGAATTCTATTCTCTTACAAATTCTCTTCTCTTACAGATACTCTTCTATTAAATCTTATTCTCCTACAATTTTTTCCTACAAAATTTTTGAAAATTTATATTATTCATATATTTTAGTTTATGCAACTTATAAACACTGCGGCTTTAACTTTGTTTTTTTTTGCCCATGTTTTTTTTGGAAGGATTGGATAAAAGAAGAGTGTGGTTAGGGTTTGACATTAGGTAAGACACATAAGTCCTAGGGTTTGACGCTAAAATAATCCCCTCGTCATTATGACCATTTAAAGTAATATATTTTACTAAGGCCATTTGCTTAATGCCGCCAGTGGCAAACTAAAAATATTGTTTTTTATTTTCAAAGACCCCTTAATTGATTTGCAGGAAAAGAGAGATTTTTTTAAGGCCGATAGGACATATATTATCCTAAGACGGTAACGTAATCAGCTGTTCCTTCGTTTTTATGATTACAACTTTAATAAATAGTGCCCAGGAGTTTAGATATTTTACTCTCCGGTTAGGCGCTGTCCAATTATACATACAACCGCTGCCTAACCCTAGCCATACCTTGCAACCCTCAACTATCGTTATGATGATATAGCCTAGCCCAGAAATATCCAACCTTGACATTTGCCCATGTTTTTTTTGGAAGCAAGGATTGGATATAAGGGTTGAATAATAATTAGGGTTTGATAGATAAGACACAAAGTCCTAGGTATTGACGGTAAGTCAAACAATTACTACGTTATTTTGACCATTTAAACTAATTTCTTTAATAAGGTTGTGCATTCGCTTCTTAATGCAATATTAAATATGTTAGTTTTAAAAGACCCCTTAATTAAATTAGGAAAAAAAAATTTTTTTTAAGGTCAATGGTGTCAAGATAGAACATTTTATAACAACACAAGATAATACATTAGTCAGCGGTGACTAGTTAGTTTAATAAACATAAATATAGAGAGAAATTAATTATTCTGGTGTTTTACGAACCTGTCCACTCCTAAAAATTTATTTATGTCATAATTAAATAAAAAATATTTATTATGTTATAAGCAGGGTTGAGAAAAAAAAAAAAAGAAAGGGGCTTTTTTTTACCAAGTTTTTGAGTTTTTTTTCCCAGATGCCCAAAAACTCGTGGGCATAGCAAAAGAAAAGCCCCTTTTCTTGCTTAAAGAAAGGGGCATGTTTAAAAAAAGCCTTTTTTCTTTAAAAAAAACTCCTAGGGGCTTTAAGAAAAAATAACCCACCCATCATTTTTTTTAACATTGAAAATAGTAGAATTTATTACCATTTATTAAAGATATATATATATGCATTTATAATTCAATAAAATCCAATAAACTAGGATTTAGCTTTATAACTAAAGTATCACTCAAGTTAAATTCTTTAAGGCATGATCTCTTATCGCTTAAGACAAGACTAAAAGCGCTAAAAGCTCTTTCGACCGATACCTGAGTCGGTGCTGCCCCTAATATAACCTGGGCCACTTGAAATAGTTGTGGATGGCTTAATCGTAATCCAGCCCAATATTTTAAAATATCTTCTTTATAATTTAATTTTTTTTGCCCGTTTATAAAATTATCGAGGTGTAATATTATGTTGTAATTAGTAGATGTAGGTTCGCACATAGAATCCATGTACATTTCAAAATCACTAACATTAAGGTTTGTAGTTGCGATGTCATTTTGAGTACTGCTGGGATCATTTATTTGTATGCATTCCCATGTTTTTTGAATGTGTTTCTAAAAATATATTAAGTTAATGATTAATTTAACAATCGTAAAATAGGGAGACCGAGGCTATTACAAACTTTTAACAAAACTTTTTATGATTAGAGAGTTTTGACTTTTTGTAAGAAATTGGGGGGAGGGGGGTTTATTTTTGGGCATGCTGGTTTATTGAGAGGGACGAATTCTGTGAACATCTATTTACAATCGAGAGGTTATGGTTTAGAAGTGATGGATTGATTGGTTAGAAAAGTCCCCAAGGCATTTCCCAGGGCCGGTAAAACAGAATAATCGCTATATTTTTTACTTTTTTTTCAAATAACTCAAAAAAATTTTAAGAATACCAAAAAAAATAAAATTACTGTCAAGTTTTCGTAGGTGTAAAAATTTCTCTAGAGCCTAAAGTCTTTTTCAAAACTATAAATAAAAGCCCTATAATTGCCCCGATCAGCGTCTCCTACTCCCCAAATTACATGGAAGAGCTACCCCCCTCGGCAAAATCTCGGGGGTAACTATCCCCCCCCCACCCAATTTTTTGTCTGATTATAAGCAGCTACTTTAAATCAATTCAATTTTTTTTTATTATATTGAATTATTATAATAATTTAAATGTTTAAAATTATTGATAATTAAGTCATTATCTAATTGCAATAAAATGTCCTCTCCAGATTTTAAAAAGGAAATTTTGTAAAAACATATCTCCCATTTTGTTACGAAAAGAAGTTTTAATTAATTTTATCCTGCTCATTGATCTCTCAGCGCTACAGCTGGAGATCGTTATTGTGAGCAAGATTTTATATATTTTTTTAAGGCTTTCAAACTGTTGTAGGGGAGACCGGGGCGAAATGGTTGGTGGGGTGAAATGATTAATGGAAATATCTCTGCCAAAAATTATTCAATATCTATAAATTTTATATATGATGTAGTGTAGATCTTTAAACAAGCTATCGATTCTATTTTTTACATATACATCCATTAAAAAAAATTTAGAAAATCTTAATTAAAGAAAAATGCTGTTTCAAATTTATGTTTTAAGCAACAATAATTTTGCTTTATCTTTAATAAAATGTTACCTCGAAAATATTAAGATAATTAAAAGATTTAAAAAACACTTCGTTGTATATAAAATACATTTTTAACTTATAACTTAATATTAGTTGAACATTATTGATTTTGCAAACACTACCCAATGCGGGGCATCATTTCGCCCCACGCCGAAACCATTCATGCGTAATTATAAAAGAAAAAGTTTGAAGACAGATGAAGACATTCTCAAAGAAGCCCTTATAACCTCAAAAAAACAATTTAAATCCATAATTAGATTAGAAAACTAGCTTAATATGCTGTCATACTAAACAAAAGAACCCCTACCCGTTGGATTGAACAAAAATTAGCTGGACCTGATTGGTTCAGCAATTTAATAAAAAGAAACCCTATCATTTCTATAAGATTGAATGTACCAGTCTAGCCAGGATATCTAATTTCAATATAGAAGCAGTCAATGGTTTTTACCAGAACCTAATAGATCTAATGGAAAAATATTATTTTGAACCTCACATGATTTTCAATTTAGATGAAACTGGTTTCACCATCTAAAGTGGTTGCACAAAAGGGTGTTAAGCAAGTTTATTATACATTATATTACGAAAGAGGCAGCCTTGCTACCATGTGTATTGCCATAAATCCAGTTGGGCAATTGATTCTACCTTATTTCATTTTTCCTAGAAATAGGTTTAAGGTGGAATTAACTAATGGTTCTAATGGGAGTGGTTGTGGCAATTCAACAAGATGGATGAAAGAATAGGAGTTTGTGGGGTTAAAACATTTTGTAAAATATGTTAAAATGCTCAATTGAGGATCCAGTAAATTGAAATATTATATTTTAACTAAAGGCGCTTATTATTATGGATAAACATGTATCTCATATACCCATAAAAGCAGTGAATTTTTTAAAGATAATGGGATTAAAGTGGTAACACTACCACCTCATTGTTCACAAAGACTTCAACCCCTTGATGTTGAGATTGTTGGGCCACTGGTAATTGATTATGATATAATTATTAATAAAATGATCTAAATCTATATTTATTTTTCAATATATAAGGTTTATTTAAATTAAAGCTGTAAATTTAATAAATTTTACACACCTTCATTTTGCCCCAGGGGTATTTCATTTTACCCCATGGGTATTTCATTTTACCCCGTATATGAGGCGAAATGGTTAATACTAGTTGGTTTATACATTGTTCAATATCTTTTTACAGAATTATATTTTTTTTGGTTAAACAAATTTTTATAAAATATAATTCTGTAAAAAGGATATACTGTATAAAACCAGCTAGTAACCATTTCGCCTCTGGTACGAGGTAATTACCCTGGGAGTAGTGGGGAGCAAAAATGGAGCTGTGTAAAATTTTATTAAATTGACGAAAGCTTAATTTAAATAAACCTTATATTTGAAAATAAATATAGATTTAAATCATTTTATTAATAATTATATCATAATCAATTGCCATGTGGCTAACAATCTCAACATCAAGGGGTTGAAATCTTTTGTGATCAATAATGGTGAGTATTACCACTTTAATCTATAAAAATTCACTGCTATGAATTGGTATATGAGCTTACATGTTTATCCAAAATGCGCCTTGAATTAAAATATAATATCGGATCCTCCAATTGAGCATTTAACACTCTTTTTACAAAATGTTTTGGCCCCACAAAACTCCTGTTATTTCATCCATCTTCTGAATTGCCACAACCACTCCCATTAGGACCATTGGATAAATTCCACCTTAAACTTATTTCTAGGAAAAATGAGAAACTAAGGATGAAATGCCAATGATTTACTGGCGATACACTGGTAGCAAAAAAGCTTTCGTAATATATAATGTATAATAAACGCTAACTAACACCCTCATTGCGGCCACTTTAGATAGTGAAAACCAGTTTCATCTAAATTGAGAATCATAATGAGGTTCAAAATAATATTTTCGATTAGATCTATTAGGTTCTGAGTAAGAACCAATGACTACTCTCTATATTGAAATTAGATATCCTACAATACTAGACAGTACGATACAATCTTAAGAAATGATGAAGAGTTCTTTTATTAAATTGCTGAACCAATCAGGATCCCTAAGCAATCTACTGTTCAATCTTACGAGTGTTAAGAAATTTCTTTGATTAGAAGATAGGACAACATGTTTAGCTTTCTAATCCTGAAATTATGGATTTAAGTAGTTTTTTGAGGATTTAGAAGGGCTAACTTCGAGATGAATTTATGTGTATTCAAATCCTTTTTCTTTTATAATTACGCATGAGGAAATGAATCTCGGCGTTAAGTGAAGTGATGCTCACGCTTGATGTAGTGTTTGCAAAATCAATAATGTTCAACCTTTAACTATTAAGTTACAGAGTTAATAACCTATTATACAATCGAAGTATTTTTTAAATCTTTTAATTATCTTAATATTTTTCGATGTAACATTTAGTAAAAAAGGATAAGCAAAATTGTTGTTGCTTAAAACATAAATTTGAAACAACATTTTTCTTTAATTAAGCTAAGTTTTTTACATGGATGTATGTATAGAAAATAGAACGATAACTTGAGACAAGATCTACACTTACATCATATATAGAACTTATAGATATTGAATAATTTTGGCAGAAGATATTTCCATTAATCGGTCTCCCCCTGTCTACGCCCCGATTCTTACTTTGAAGCCTTAAAAATATATAAAATCTTGCCACAATAACGATCTCCAACTGTAGCTGCGAGACAATGAGCAGGATAAAATTGAATCAACACTTCTTCATAACTTTAAAATAGGATATGTTTTACAAAATTTTCTATTTAAAATCTCGGAAGAATTGTTTTATTGCAATTAGATAATGACTTAATTATCCGTAATTTTAAACATTTAAAATATTACAATAATTCGGTATAATAAATAAGATTGAATTGATATAAAATTAACCTTTAAAATCAGACGCCAATTGAAAGGGATAGTTCCATCCTATTGGGATTTTACTGATCGAAGAAATTATGGCTTCTAGTTTGAAGTTTTGAACAATGAGACTTTTGCGAAAGACTCTAGAAGCAAATTTTTACACCTACGAAAGCTGACGTAATTTTATTTTTTTTGAAAATTCTTAAAATTTTTTTGAGGTATTTGAAAAGAAGAAAAATAATAGCGATTATTCTATCAGCAAATTTGGAAATGCCTTGCGAAATTTTCAACAATCAATCCATCACTTCACGATACTTACCTCTCGATTGTAAATAGATGTTCACAGAATTCATCTCATCATAGTCTAAATACCAACGTATTTCCCCCCAATTTCTTACAAAAAATCAAAACTCTCTAGTCATAAAAAAGTTTTTTTGTTAAAAAGTTTGTAATAGCCTCGGTGCTCCTATTTTACGATTGATAGAGTAATCATTAACTAATAGACATGCGGCATTAAAAGCATGTTCCTCTAGCAACGTGGGATGCATGCATTTCCAAATGATCGTCCATCCAACTACAAACCTTAATGGTAGTGATTTTGAAATGTACATGGATTATATGTGCTGTCCTCCATCTACTAATTTCAGCATAATGTTACACCTCGATGAAATTACATAAACGGGCAAAATTAGAATTATAAAGAAGATATTTTAAAATATTGGGCTGCTGGGTACGATAAAGCTATCCAGAGCTATCAAAGTGTGCAAAGATTATAATAGGAGCATCATTGATCCTCAGAGTATCGGTCGAAAGAAACTTTGCTTTTTAGTCTTGTCTTAAACGATAAAATATCATACCTGTAAAAGGAAACTTAGCAGTGATGAAACTTTAGGGTGCTAAAATAAATCTAGTTTATTAGTTTTATTGAATTATAAATGCATATATACTTATCTTTAATAAATGGTAATAAATTCTACTTATTTTCAATGTTAAAAAAGATGGGTGGGGATTATTTTGCCTAAAGCTCCTAGGAATTTTAAAGAAAAAAGGCTTTTAAGCTGCCCCTTTCTTTAAGCAGAAATTGGGCTTTCTCGCTAATGCACACAATTTTCAGGCATCTGGAAAAAAAAACTCAAAAAGACTTGGTAAAAAAAAACCCCCTCATTTTTTCTCAGCCCCGCTATAACTATAATAAAATATTTTATTTGAAATATATGACATAAATCATTTTTTAGGAACTGATGCCAAGGTTCATCAAAACAATAACTACCAATTTCTCTCTATATTAGTATATTTATTAAACTAACTAAGTGACCGCTGACTAATGTAATTATCTTGTGTTTATTACATAAATGTTCTATCTTGACACCATTGACCTTAAAAAAATTTTTTTCTAATTTAATTAAGGGTCTTTTAAAGCTAACATTTTGATATTTTAAAACGAATTAGCAACAGACCCCATCTAACAAAAATTAGTTTAAATGGTCAAGATAACGTAGTAATTCTTGACTTACCGTGATCCACCACAGGACTTTGTGTCTTAATATCTATCAAACCTAATTATTATACAACCCTATACCAATCCTTCCTTCCAAAAAAAAAATGGGCAAAATGTCAGGTTGAATTTATTTTGAAGACAAGGCTATATCATCATAACGATAGTTGAGGTTTTTCTGAAAATATGTCTAGAAGTTAGGCAACATTTATATATGATTGGGTAACGAACTAACCAAGAAAGTCAAAAATATTTAAACTCCCTGGGCACTTTATTTGGTAAAGTTGTAATCATAAAAACGAAGGAACAATGATTACGTACCGATCTAGAACAAATATATGTCTATCGACCTTAAAAAATCTCTCTTCCTGCAAATCAATTGGGAATCTAACTGAAAATAAAAAATTTGTGTTTAAATAGTTAACCAAATGGCGAAAAGCAAATGAAAACTATAGAAAATATATGACTTTAAATGGTCATAATGAAGAGGAGATGGTAGCGTCAAACCTAGGACCATGTGTCTTTTCAGGCCCTAACCACACTCTTCTAATATCAATCCTTCTAAAAAACATGGATAAAAAAAAAAACAAGTTAAAACTATCTCGTTGCTATCAAGCTGCAAAAGCTATAGATTAATCATAAAATTTTCCCTTTAAAAGGAAAAAAATTGTAGGAAAATAGGTCTAATAGGAGAGTATCTGTAAGAGAGAAAATTTAACAAGAAAGAGTAATTCGGTACAAAAAATAAATTTGCATGAAAGAATTTGGTACCAAATCTGCAAACACCCTCGGATTTAACTAGGTTATACCGTCTTCCCACCGATAGCATGAGGTTAGGACAGGTATAATTTACCAAAAAGCCTCGATCTTTTTCTCATCTTTTCTGAATGTTATATTCATCGCTAGAAAACGGCAAAGTAACTATTCATATTCCTATAAAAAACCAATAAATAGGCATCGTCTGATTAAGATAATGTCAAACCATAAATCAATCTTCTTAAAAAAATAAAATATCAAAAAGAAAATAATATTTTAAGTATAAGAAAAATACAAAAATAAAAAATAGAAAAGAAAAAACTTTCTACTTTAAATTCCGCTCTCACAGCATATATGCTTGGCTGAAAGTGGTAACATACAAAATTGATTTCTGCCTATTTAACAAAAATTCAAACACAAAAATAAATTTTTAAACTGTTAAATTAATACTTCAAATAATATTTTCATTAAAGCCGATAATAAACGTGTCGTTTTAAAGTTTGGACGCGAAATATTTTGTATTATCTAAATGCCAATGTGAACTTGAATTAATAATAATATTTATTTTTAACTGTATGTATTAAAAATATAAGTTACAAGAAATTTTATATATGTAAACAAAAATTTTAAATTTTTCTTTTAGAGTATATTTAGATCTGCGATCTGATCAAAAAAGGGAATCAGACTATATGTAGACTTTAAAAGCGCCAAGACCAAACGCACCAATATGGTGCAAATGTAAGCGCGAAAAAAATAGTGCTAAGGTCCGCCCTAAAACTCTAAGGTGATATTGAGCATCAAAGTGACTAAAATACTTAAACGAAAAAATGAGTTAGGAAGCGCACAGGTGTCAAACTTTATGAAGCACAAAGTGAGAAATTTACAGCTTTAAAATTTATATAACCTATATTTAACCGCTACATTGTTAATCTTAGGACATTCACTTGCCTGCTCTACTATAAAAATACGATATTGGAATTAATAAAGGTTTATAAGTTAGTTATCTCCGATTTTAATCCGCTGGCCCGGCTTTATTTCTATTTTGGTACGTAATTTCCCTGGTTTTACGTTTTTTTTCCCTTTTGGAAATAAGAATTAAAATATTTTAAAGAATAAAAATAAGGTTGGATAACTATAATGCTCAATATAATTTCAAGTTTAATGTATCGAATATAAAGAAGTTTGACAATCTTTTTTGAGATTCCCCTGCCAAGATTTAAAAGACATTATATTCACATAACTAAATATCTAAAAAACTTTGGCAACCAATACACCAAACAACACGAATCATCAATTCGTCCCAGTAGTAAATTTGAGGACTTAAACTTGCACAAAACAAAATAAAATTTCATTAAAACATGTTTAAATTGCGCTGAAATACGAAGTGCATCTTTACTAGGTGGAGCCCACTGGCCAAAATCTGGCAGAACGGCCAGAAATAAATTCTGTTTTTTCAAATAAAGGCGCTCCAATCCAATCCGAAAATTTTCAAAAAATTTTCTGTATTAAAAAATACATTTATACCCATATCAAATCAAAAACTATATTTATCGTTTTTTAGATTTAATAGTACACACAGAAGCATACATAATTTCCATTTTTAAATTTAAGCTCTACGTTTGGCCCGTCGCCAAAACCGTCCTGGCCCTTGTTTCCTATGGCGAGTGTATTTGCTCGGTTCTTACTTAATCTCTTTTTATAAAAAACAACCATTATATATGTAAAAATTCATACTCATTGCAGTAGAAGTAGGATCTTTATTTTAAATTTTAATTAAAAAAAGTTCTTAAATGAGTGAGAAAAATTTATGTGAGATATTAATTATTAAAAAAAATGTCGATCTACTAGTTGAACATATACAAAGTTTCTAAGAAAGGATCTTTTAAGTAGCAAAAAAAATTAGGTTTAAAGAATTATAATATAATATCATCTTAATTACCTAAAATAACATAAAAAATTTTTAGAACCACTAATATTTCTTAACCTAAGTCGGGCAACAATTTGAATTATTTTTATAAAATATGTTAAAAAAAGTTCATTCAGAGACTTATCCTATATCGGTGAACTCACATAAGCGGAGACGAATACAGCCTCATCGGCAACACGGATTATAAATATTCATAATACATTTATTTATAATAAATTTCCGAACTAACTTATTTGGAACTTTTATTTACTACATATTTTAACAGAAGAAGAATGGGCATAATCGGGAATGAAATAATTAAATCCGTTGGATAAATTGGGTGGTCGTTTATAATTAATAAATTTATAAAAATTCATATCTAATTTAAATATAGTTATTAAAATTTTGATGTCTCGACTACCAATAACTAAAAAAAAAGTTAGACACTAAGAATGAATAACAATATTTGGAATCTCTCATAAATTTATAAAAACTATTTAAATATATACATGTTGCAAAACGTTTTATACAGTGTAAAATAAACTCGTGTAATCTATTCGGTATAAAATCAACTCGCGTAAAAGGTCATTTTGCACACCTACCGAATAGGTCTGCCGAAATTTTCAGGAATTAAAATTATTCCATTTTTAAACTGAAATTATGTCACCAAATTGTCGCTATTCTATTTATGTATAAACCTCAATTTTTATATCGATTTTTTCTTTCGTAAACAGTACTTATGGTCAAAATATTGATACACAGGTCGACAAAAAATGGCGACCAATTTTAAACATATATATATTTTGAAAAAGTTTTTTGAGCACATTCCAAATATCTTTTCCGTTTTTTGAATAGGTCTAATTTTTTACCTAGATGGGTTTAAAAGTACCAAAAACCTCAATATGTCCTATATTTATAGGCACTTTTCGTGCCTCTAAAATAAAAATAAATAATAGAAAAATATATTTTACTATTGAAAAACTCTTATATTGTTATATAACTTTTTTAGAATTTACTTATCTCATTTACTTTTTTAAATATTTGATTTAAAAAACTCAAAATTTCAAAAAATACGCGTCTGAAAGTCTGTGCTTCAAAATTTTATATATTAAAAAAAGGGGCTACTAAACTCTTAAAGATTGTAGTGCGTGCTGCTACTAATACTGGCATTATCTGCCGGCCCTTCACTTACATATCTTGATGTAGTTCTGTGCTTCAAAATATTATATGTTAAAAAAGGGGTACTAATGTGGCTTAGTACGCGCTGCTACTAATACTGGCATTATATGCCAATCCTTCACACTTACATATCTTGCTTGATGTAGTGTAGTGTATTTAGTAGCCCCTTTTTAATATATAAAATTTTTAAGCACAGACTTTCAGACGCGTATTTTTTGGAAATTTTGAGTTTTTTAAAATCAAATATTTAAAAAAGTAAATGAAATAAGTAAATTCTAAAAGAGTTATATAACAATATAAGAGTTTTTCAATAGTAAAATATATTTTTCTATTATTTATTTTTATTTTAAAGGCACGAAAAGTGCCTACAAATATAGGACATATTGAGGTTTTTGGTACTTTTAAACCCATCTAGGATAAAAAATTAGACCTATTCAAAAAAAACGGAAAAGATATTCGGAATGTACTCAAAAACACTATCAAAAATATATATGTTTATAATTGGTCGCCGACATAAAGTTGTTATTTGTCGACCAGTGT